>QEOT01124128.1:84054-155641 GCA_003123785.1 Pterocarya stenoptera
GGGGGGGGTTGGGGGAGGTTAAGAGTCAAGGCGCAGGAGGGGGTTAAGAGTCAAGGCGCAGGAGTGGGTGGGAGTAAAACAAACGTTTTGAAAAAAGTAATAAAAAAAAATTACACCTCATTCGGATGTGTGGTGTTGGAGAAAAGGGAGGCTTAAGCGAAGAATTATTCTATAGAATTTATATGATAAAGATCATGACGGCCTGCAACATGCTAGGCGTAGATCAATCTCGTCCTCTATTATTACTTGTACGTAATATCAATTGCCTCATAGTGATAATTTCTTCCTTCGTATTTTGGACTCATCCACTACCTTTTTACCATTCTATATATATTTCCAATATATATTCTGGTGCAAATAGTGCTACATCCATCCTGATACCTCTCTAATCTTTATATATCATACTTTTTGAACTTGGGTGCATGTATGAAATAGTCTCTCCCTTCTCTCTAAACCCTCCCAATTTTCAGAACCGGCTGAGGGGGTGGAAGCCCCCTCACTCCCTCCCTCTCTCAGTCCTCTTGGTTTCTATTGTCCAGTGTTTGTTTAGGCTTTAGTTTTCCTTTGTTTAGTTTTTCTTTTCAGGCTTAAGATTGGGAGATTCGTCATTCGGGACTCGCCGACGCCAAACAGGAGGCACACGACCAACCTGGAGGTTGCCCACCTTGAGTGCCGTATCAATTGGAGTGGCGTGTTGCTCTCACGTGCAGGTCGGAGATTTCGGAGGCCACATGCGCATGGCTCCCACACGCCGTCAAGGAACCCTTTGCCGGCGCTACGCATGGTTGATCTCATTCTAACGCCTCTAAATCTCCCTAGCTTGGCCATCGATTCACCCCCCGCAGCCCTTTTGTGTACTGTTTTCTTCTTTTTACAGTGTTTTCTTATGTATTTAATTACCTTCTGTCTTTATTTTTCAAGAAAACAAAAACAAAAAAATGTAATGCCTTCGGACCTTAGTCCAAAGGTAGTTCTCCCCCCTCCGCTTTGGTGGTGATGTCCGGGGTTTGGTTCTCCTTACTTCGATTAGTCAGGTATGGAGTTTGGTTTACTATGACTTCTGTCTTAAACAAAGATGGGCTATCTCTTAGACTTAAACTTTTAGAGATTTGACGTTTGGACTAGACTTCGTCAGTCACGAAAGTGTATTAGGATACTATCAACGTTTGTAATTGGTTTATTTTTAAGTCAACTTTATATGTACTCTTTGAATCAATAGAAAGTGTTCTATTATTATAAAAATATATATATAGATCATACTTTTTAAATTTTTTTTTTAAAAATTAATTCAAATTTTCTATTCATTATTCATATATTAAATATTTAATAAAAAAATAATAAAAATTAAAAAAATATAATATGTAAAAATTGTGTACATTTTTTTTATAAATAAATAAAAAGCATACACACAGAGCAGATCAAAAAGCAGCAAAAAAAATGGCAATTATTTACTGCACCCCTCCTAAATTGTTATGTCCCTTTCATTTCATTTACGAGAGAGAAGCTTCGGTGTAGGATCATGATAGCTTGTGAGCCTGGGGGGTTTAGTTTTGGAGTAAAAAGTGCTGGAAATAAGTGCAACGCATTTGGTTCAGTTGGGATAACTAGAAATCCATAGTCTTATACGGCGTCGTTTAAGAAAACAAACCCCTCATCACCGACACATTCATTCGGCTTTGACACTTTTATAAGAAAAATGCTAGATGCAAGCGCCGGATGCAAGCGGGGTGCAAACGTTGACGTGGAAAAAGGCGCAGACGACGCCGTTTTTTTTTTTTTCCTCTTCCTCTACCTTCTGCCTACTGCATTTTCTCTACCTGAGATCCAAAAACTACAAGAAGCTTTTGGGAGAAAGTCTCCCCGTTTCGCTCGCCCAAAATCCATGTCTCCGTCTCAGAAGTACAGTTCGACCAAACCGCCCTCTCCTCCGACACCCAAACGGTGCCGGAAAGGATACCGGTCTTCTCTCTCTTTCTCTCTCTCTCTCTCTCTCTCACAGAAACCCCCATTGTGGCCCTGCAGTGGCCAGCCACCGTTCAGTGGCAGCTGCCCGAGACAGAGAGGCCGAAGTGGAAAAATTGGTGGCACGATAAAATTAAGAACTCTAAACTAATTTGAGATTGTGTGGATCTGTTGGTTCAACTTCAATTCTATACCCATGCCTAGATGCTTGATGTTGAAGCTCAGATTTTCGACCGTTCCATTTCTTTCTTTCTTTTCTATTTCCTCAATGCGAGGGGGGCTTCTGGAGAGAGAGAGAGAGAAAAAAAAAGAGAGATAAGAGAGAGAGTTCATCGGCAAAAGTGACCATCTTGTTTCGTTGCCGTTAACGGTAACTTTTGAGCTTGATCCTTGGCGGAAACTGGAAAGAGCTCGGACGCGGAGGACGCGGAGGCAAATAGATCTCAGTTTGTGATTGTGAATCTCAGTACTAGAAGCTAGAAGAAAGAACAAATAAAATAGAAGTCACGTGGGCTGCGTAGTAAATAAAACGTATTTATTATTATTACTTTTAAAGCCGTTTGTAAGCCGCTTACTTAAGGCGACTGTACGTAGCAGTTCCCCTTTTATAATAAACAAACCATGAACTAATCCACAGTCCCATTTCTCTCAAAACTCCATCTCTCCCCTAACAACCATCCTCGACAGCCCTCCTCTCTTCCCAACCTTTTCTGGTTTTTTTTGCTCTCTCTCTCTCTCTCTCTGTCTCTCTCTCGATATTTTAGTCTAGATCTGTGAAGCTTTTCCTTAGATTTGTTGTGTAGTTTTTCTTCAAATCTATCTCTGTAGGGTTTTCTTTTTTTGGAAATGTTTTTACTTTTTTTTTTTTTGTGTTTTTTCAGTTTCTGTTTGCTGGTTTGCTCTTCCTTCTCTAGTTTTTATTTATTTTTATTTTTTTATCTGTAAAAATCAACACCTCTCTTAATTGTTTATTTTTTGATTTTTTAAAAATAAAATTTTAAATTTAAGGGATCTAAAGCCTTATCTTTCAGATCTATAATTTCCAGGTAATACTTGTTGATTATCTCTGTGTGCTTGTTTTTTTTTTTTTTAATACATACAAATCTGAGATTATATTTCTCAGAAATCCACACGACATTTGTGTTTTTTTTTTCCTTTTTTTTACAACTTCATTTTTTTAAAATGTTACGAATCTGAAGACTTATCTTTCAAATCTAAGGTTTTATTTTTTCGCTTGATGGGTGTTGGTTTGTTGTTCCTATTTTTATTATTATTATTATTATTTTAGTTTTATTTGAGATCTGTCGTTGATTCATACTATTTCTCATGTCTTGATTTATTGTTTCTTTTTTCCATCTATTTTTGTGTGTTGGATTATTGTGATGATTTTTTGGGTTAAATATTTTTTTCGAAACTAGACTTGTTTCTCACTTCATCTTTATTCTCCCTAACTACGTTTGCTCTTCATCTCTCCCTCTCTAGGTCTTGCTATGCTCTCTCTCTCTTTGTGTGCGAATAAGGCTTCTCTGATCTCATATTTGTGTAGTATTTTTTTTTTTTTTTACATTTTAGTTGATATGCAAATTTCTTTTTTGCATTCATTTTCTGTTAGTTTCATTTTTTGGTTGATCTGAAATTATCAATCCAAATGCATTTAACGAGGTTTCGATTGAATAGTAACTTCTAACACCCGTTACATTCATAGTGTTAACTTTTAATGGAAAAACAATAAAAATTGTTAAACAAACATTTTTGTTTGATAGCCACTTTTTATATATAAAGATATAGGTAATTTCGTAACCTAATAGAATAGGAATTATTACTGTTATGCCCTTTATCATGTTTTGAAATAATAAAGTATTATGGAAGCTATTGCATAGTTGGGCTACTAAATAAATAAAATTACATTATTACTTTTGAGTTACAAGTTGCATTATTGTGTTCTAAACTTTTGATATGTATTTGTAAACTCTAAGTTTTCCATGTTTACAAAAATTATTTTAGTAAGTTAAATTTATTTTAAGTAAAGTTTTCTTTCAAAAAGTAAGTGATAATGTTGTAATTTTATTATGTTCTAGTTTATTAAATAATTATTGTTGTATAACTTAAAGAGGAATTTTGGTATACTTATGTTATGTAATATTAAATTTGATAGTTTAATTTTCAATAGTAAATAAGTTAGAGTTTAAAACTTTAGTCAGAGATTTAGTTGAAATTAGGGAAGCGTTAATATTTTAGGATTTCGTGAAATTTACGTTTTTGAGGAATTAAAATAAGTTATTTTAGCATCTTGGCCTTAAATATTGAAATACGTGTTTAATTGAAATTTATGAAACATTACGTGATTATTTTTATAGGTGACGATTGATTTTCGTTCAGTACTATTGTCAAAAAATTCAGAAAAACTAAAAGGTCTAGGTAAGTGGGGTTCTTATGCTAGGCTTTACACGAATTATTGAGACAGAGGTTGACTTTTTGAAAACTTTACATATTTTGTGATGAAATGAGAACTTGGTAAAAATCAACCTCGATCGCTTATTTGCATTTCTCATGAAATCTGTATGAAAAAAGGAAAATATTTTTTGATATACATTGTGTAAACATGTGTTATATTTTGTGATGCTATCTCTAAAATCTAAAAAAAAGCGATATTGAAAATCTAAAAGATTGTGTATTGATTTATAAAAATGATCCGACTTTTGTTTTCAGTTTGTGAGAATGATCTGGATATATTTTGGTACTTTGTTTTGTTTTGATATGGCATCTGAAAACCTTTGGCATGGTGTACTGGTTTTGTATTTGACTTTGTCTCTGCTCTGTTATGCTCTACTCTGCTCTATTTGGGTTGGTACCAACTTCTCTATCTTTGAATGCACCCACTTTGAAAATAAAGTGGTTTTATTGTAGTCTTTCCTGTGTGCACACTCGGGGCTCCGAGAAGAATAAGGGAAACATTTCACCTGTCTCTACCTAGTTTGGCCACTGAGATTAGCACAACTCAACCATGGGGGTGAAACATGGTCTCTGCTTTGTGAGATGCTTTGTTTTGATGTAATGATGATGCTCAGGTTATGTTATGCCAAAGTACTCTGGGTTTTATGTAACTTAAAATCATCGCTCTGTTACGTTTGAAAACATGTTTTGTTCTGCATGATAACTCTAGAAAATATTTTGTTTTGCATACTATACTTTGTAAGTGCTCATGTTTTCATGCTATCATATGTCCTCTGCTTACTGAGTTGTTGATAACTCACCCCCTTTATTTCCACAATATTTTTCAGATAATTTGAATATTTCAACTGAGGATCAAGATTATGGAGCATATGTGAGATGGTTTTTATTCATAATGGGTTAAGCATAGAATGTCTCTTTCAGTATTGGTGTATTTGTTAAGTAAACTTGTTGTGTTCTGATGACTTGATATTTTGGGAGGTTAATTATATTGAGAAAATTAGTCTGAAACAAAATGTTTTATATGATATTCAGATTTTAGATTTTATGAATATATTGTTAGAATGTGAGTTTAAGTAACAATGAATAACTCTTCGACCCATTCAGGAGCGGCGCGAAGAACTGGGAGGTTGTGAAGATTACCTTGGGAAGGTGGCGGATCAACATTGACAGAGAGAGAGAGAGGATGATGATAAAGAGAGGTCATGGAGAGAGTGTAAAGCATGACATAGAGAGATGAAGCTGACCACGAGACTAAGGGCGTGTGACGGAATAGGGGGCCGAAAAACAGACTGGGGGTGTCGGAAAGTTTATGGTGGTGGTTTCTGTGGGGTCCCGACGTGGTGGGGCTCTCGTTGTGGTGGTTGCAGTGATTGGTTGTGTAACGACACTGTTTTCAAAGAGCAAGAATAGGGGTGTTTCTAATGCAACTTTTCGATGAGGTGGGGATGGTGGCGGATGATGGAAATAGATTTTACTACGGAGGGGAAGTGCTCGATTTGCTTGCTGGACAGGTTTGGTAGTACTGCATCTGAGGCTATGTTGGATGGCTGAGGGTTGTTGTCCCTGGCTGAGGAAGAGCAAGCGGATGGCTCGTGTGGAGGAGTTTTGTAGTGGGCTATCTTTCGGTGGTGGTGGTTTACGGTAGAGGGAGTCTAGGTTTCTGCTTCGTAGTGGGTTGGGCAACGTCAGTAGTTTTGGGTGGCTTGACCACACGAGGTTGGTTTTCTATCACAGCAACACCACGAATCACATGTCACCAGTTTCATCTCGGGCTAGCCTCGTTAGTGGTAGTGGAGTGGTTTTCCTTATGATGGATGAGGGAGGAGAGGGGTAGCAGGTTGGTGGCTCACGAGTTGGTTGGGAGTCGATGAAGATGGTTGTTGCTTGAACAAGGGGCTTAAGTTTTCGGAATGCTCTGAACGTAAAGGGAGGTTACGGCTTAAGGTTTCTTCATGCAGAAAGTATATATATATATATAGGTGTTGAAAACAAAGAAGAGAAACTAGAGATGAGGAAAAGAGAGACATGCATGCATGGGACTATGGGAGTGGTGTTAAAAAAATAATTGATGTTGGTTCTCACAGGTTAGGTTTTGGGTGATCGGGTACGACATATCTTAAATATTTGGGCCCACATTTTGGGTGGAGTAAGAAATTAATAAATGGGCTTTTTCCAAATTTTCGGGCCTCAAGTCAACCTCTAAAAATAATAATCCAACTTGTCCAAAAATTTTCTCGGCCCATAAAAAGCATTTTAACCTAATTATCAAATCCAATAAAATAAAATCATATTCTGCCAAAATAAAAAATATTAGGCCTGTAGTTTATTCCAAAACATTTACTTGCAAATCTCAAAAGGGCGTGGTGCTAGGCCCGGGTGTTACGGTGTGTCTGTAGATGAGATTGATAATTGGAGAAGAGAAGCTAGCTTTTGGACAACAAAGATGGTGCTTGCGTAGTATTATGCGATTTTCGTTGATATTTTCCATATATGTTGTACAACTTCCTTTCCTTGTATACAGCTTGATTATAGGACAGATTATAGGCTTTCTTTCTTTTATTTAAACTCTTGTAAATCCTTTCGTAAATGATAGAAAACTTATTTCTAGCAATATGCGAATATACTCTGTTTCTTAAGATGGTATCGGTGCCAGCAATAATCTCTATCTAGGGTTCCATCGTAAGCTTTTTTCATGGCTGTCAGCAATGCACTGCAGTGACTTCCAATCACTCATCTTCTGCATCTCAGCCCATTAGTGATGTTTCTTCTCCATATTTTATTCACTCGGCAGATCACCCGAGTTCTCTCCTTGTGTCTTCTCTTCTTTTAGGTGATAACTACTCCACTCGGCATCAAGCGATGAAGATGGCTCTCAATGCTAAGAACAAGCTCGGCTTTGTTGACGGCACGCTCACGAAGCCAACCAACGACACTGTGGCTACAAAACTGTGGGAACGATGCAGTGATCTGGTTCTCTCTTGGCTCCTTAATAGCATCGATAAGTCTGTCACCGGAAGTCTTATCTATTGCAATACACCACAAGAAGTTTGGCTTGATCTGGAATCTCGTTTCTCACAGAGCAACAATCCACACATATTTCATCTCAAACGCGATATCGCCACACTTCGTCAAGATGCCATGCTAATTGCTCAATATTATAACACTATCAAACAATATTGGGAGGAGTTGGCTACCCTTCAATCAACACCTAGTTGCACTTGTGGTGGTTTACAAGAGTTGGCCAATATTTAAACAGTGGAGTGGGTTTTTCAATTTCACATGGGCTTAAATGATTCCTACGCAAAAATCAGAAGCCAAATCTTAGCAATGGACCCTTTACCTCCTGTTAATAGGGTCTATTCTATCATCCACCAAGAAGAAAACCAAAGACTTCTCCATTTGCCTCTACCAACTCTAGACATTGCTGCCATGTCTGTCAATCATGCTTCCAGTGCTGATTCTCACAATAAGGGTCATAGCCACATCATTTGTGACCACTGCGGTAAACCTGGTCATTCTAAGACTTCTTCCTACAAGTTGATTAGGTATCCATCACATTGGAATCAAAACCACTCCTTTCAACGCCCTGACTTGCAGAAACAACCTGTTGCACATTAGGTCTAAGTAGTTCGATTGTCCTTAAAACAAACAGTGTCATTCCTAGCCTCACTAGTGAGCAATATCACCAATTGATGGGTGGTGCTTCTGACCATATGTGTAATCATTCCTTTTCTCTGAAGGCTCCTACTTCTTATCATCTTAGTCCTGTTCATCTACCTACAGGTGATGTTGTTCCTATGTCTCATATGGGCTCTGTTTGTTTATCTCCCACACTAACTCTACAGAATGTCCTCTTCTTGCCAAATTTCCATTTTAATCTCCTGTCTGTTAGCAAAATCACCAAGTCACTCAATTGTTTTGCTATTTTCTTTCCCACTTTTTGTGTTTTTTAGGACCTAGCCACGAAGATGCTGATTGGGATGGGTGAGGAGCCTAATGGACTCTACTACTTCAAGCCGATCACCTCTACTACCTTAAACGTGAACCGATCATTGCAGTCCAACCTTTGGCATTAGTGGCTTGGACATCTTTCTCCTTCTTGTGTGCCTCATTTTTTGTCCAGTTCTTATTCTTCCACACATTGTGATGTTTGTGCTAAAGGAAAACATACACAACTTCCTTTTAATTTAGTTTCAAATAAAAGCACATTTGTTTTTAAGCATATTTATTGTGATATTTGGGGAGGATATTCTCATGGTCAGAAGCATATTTATTTTGACTATTGTTGACGATTATTCTCATGTTACTTGGGTATATTTGATGCGTTTTAAATCTGACACTTTACAATATCTCAAAAATTTCTTTGCCATGGTTCACACGCAATTTCAATGTAAAATTCGCTACGTTCAAACCGATAATGGCCAAGAATTTTTCTCTCATCAAACTCAAGCCTTTTTTAATAACCATGGTGTTTTACATGAGAAGACTTGTGTTGAAACACATCAACAAAATGGCGTTGCTAAATGCAAACATCGTCATCTTCTTAATGTTGCATGATGTTTGCGCTTCCAAGCAAATCTCTCACTCTCTTTTTGCGGTGAATGCATTCTTACCGCCACTTACTTGATAAATCGGATACCATCAACTAGTCTTGGTAATGATATTCCCTATAAGCATCTTTTTAACAAAGCATCCTCCTATGATCATTTGAAAATTTTTGATTGCTTATGTTATGCCCAAACTTTACGCCCTCATAGGGATAAATTTCAGCCACATGCCTCCCCTTATGGTTTTGTTGGTTACCCATTTGGTCATAAAGCTTACCGTGTATTTAATTTTGAAAACAAAAAATTATTTATTTCCCGTCATATCACATTCGTCGAGCATGTTTTTCCTTTTGATCATCATTCACCACCATCACATAATGTCTCTGTTATCCCTCAACCTATCCTAGACATCCCTATGCCTCCATCCACCCCTATATTGTCGGCAGCAGTTGAGTCCATGGATCCTCCTTCCTCTGCTGACCCTCCGCCACCTACCAGATCTCATCGGACCATCACTAGACCATCTCATTTACACTATATCTGCCCTACCTTACAACCTGAGTCCACTACGCCCTCCTCCACTTCACAGCATCCCACAGGTACGGTTCACCCTCTTGCAAATTTTCTTTCTTATCATCGTTTCTCTCCCAAACATGTTGGTTTTTTATCTGCTTTGAATAATCATCCTGATCCTCATAGTTATCCTGAAGCTGCTTGTCATTCTCATTGGCGTGATGCCATGACTTCTAAACTTAATGCTTTAGATGCTAATCATACATGGATTCTTCAACCCCTTCCTTCTGGTAAGAAACCCATTAGTTGCAAATGGGTTTTTAAAACCAAATTCCATGTTGATGGGTCTATTGAAAGGTATAAAGCTCGCTTGGTAGCCAAGTGTTACACTCAAGTTGAAGGGCTTGATTACCATGACACATTTGCCCCAGTTGCCAAACTTGTCACGGTTCGTTGTGTTCTTGCCATTGCTGCTGCTCGTCATTGGCATCCACACCAATTAGATGTTCATAATGCCTTTCTTCATGGCGACCTTGATGAGGAAGTTTATATGGTACCTCCACCAGGATATTGTCGTAAGGGGGAGAACTTATTTTGCTGCCTACACAAATCTATCTATGGTTTGAAGTAAGCATCAAGGAATTGGTACTCCAAACTCTCTTCTATCCTTTTGTCCACAGGCTTCAAACAATCACATGCTAATCATTCTTTATTTACTCGCTCTCAAGGCACTTATTTTATTGCCATACTTGTGTATGTGGATGACATCTTGATGACAGGAAATGATCTTGCTGCCCTTAATTTAGTCAAACAATTCTTGGCCGCCAAGTTTAAGATCGAAGATCTTGGTGATCTCAAATATTTTCTTAGTTTGGAAATTGCTCGGTCACCTTCTGGGATTTTTATCAACCAACACAAATACACCTTGGACATTCTCTCTGATTCCGGTCATTTAGGCACTCGGCCTGTGCATTTTCCCATGGAGTAAAATCTGAAGTTGACTCATCATGAGGTTGAACTACTATCGGATCCCAGCATTTATTGAAGACTTATTAGTCATCTTATCTATTTAACCATCACATGACCTGATATTATTTTTCCTTTTAATGTTTTAAGCCAATTTATGCAGCAACCTCGGCAACCGCATTACCAAGCAGCTCTGTGTATTCTCCGCTATCTCAAGAATTCTCCTAGGCATGGCTTATTTTTCTCATTTACATGTACTTTCCAGATCTCGGCCTACTCTGATTCTGATTGGGCGAGTTGCCCCATAACTCGTTGCTCGACTACTGGCTTCTTCATCAAACTTGGTGATAGTCCAATTTCTTGGTGCACAAAGAAGCAATAAGTGGTGTCCCGCTCTTCTGCTGAAGCCGAATATCGTGCCATAGCCACTACCACCTGTGAACTTGTTTGGCTTAAGCTTTTACTTCATGATTTGGCAGTTTTCCATCCACAACCCATGCTCCTTCATTGTGATAATCAAGCTGCACTTCATATCACCCGCAATCCAGTTTTTCACAAAAGGACGAAACACATAGAAATTGATTGTCACCTCGTTCGTGACAAGTTTCGTGCGCGCCTCATTTCACCCACTCATATCCTGGCTTCCAACCAATTGGCCGACATCTTCACTAAAGCTCTTGGTCGGGACACATTTCATCATTTCCTTAACAAGTTAGGCATTACGGATCTTCATGCACCAACTTGAGGGGGAGTATTTTGGGATATTCGTTGATATTTTCCATATAAGTTGTACAGCTTACTTTCCTTGTATACAGCTTGATTATAGGACAGACTATTACAGGCTTTCTTTCTTGTATTTAAACTCTTGTAAATCCTTTCGTAAATGACAGAAAACAATATGGGAGTATAATCTGTTTCTTAACATGCATGTAGTGATCTAATACACTTACATTTCTTAATTTAAAATGAAATGTATTTTGAATCAAAGAAAATAGAATATAAATTCCCAAAATATAATGTTTGATGCCTCGATATATATTTGGAATTCATAATAATAGATCACTACACAATCCCGTGTGGCTTCTTTCATTTTCAACCAAAATGAGTAATGCTAATTATAAGTTTAAGAACTACGTGCAGATTTTTTGAAAACCAAAAATGCTATTAGAAAAGAGATTTTCTTTTTTAAAATGGATCTCACTTTTCTAACCATGACTAGGGTATTACCCGTCGTCGTTGTTGCTGCTGCTGCTGCCGCTGCAACACCAAAACGGATGTCCTGGTGTTGTTATCTGAGGAGGCAAGAAGATCTCCGATGATACCCAGCTCTGGGAATTCAATCCATTCTGCAAGCCCTGATGTTTGAGGGGACAATACATTTTGCCTCCTCCCAACTATAACAAGCTCGTACTCGTCTATCATAGAATTAATTATCAATGCCGTCTGAGGTCCATCTTCCACCATCTCCTCTATATATGTCACATATCCACCACTCACATTGTTAAGTTTAACATCCTTGAGCACCTCATGGTCCAGCAAATCGCCCAAATCTCTAATCTCTTCACTCCCAGATGTAACAAAGTGAACCACAGTCAAATTGATGTTCATCATATCATTGGCCATGCGTTTCGCCAATGTTAATGCCTCTTGATCGTCTCTCCCTCCTACGAAGATCATTGCAACAGAATAAGATGAATCTGCTGGAATAGTTGAACGGCCACGATCAACAAGGATCCCCACGGAGCAAGGTGCTAGTTCAAGGACACCGCAGTTCAGAGTCCTTATAGCAGAGTCCTCCGATTCAACAAACCCATCAAGGGACCATTTCAGATGGAATGGTAGTACTATGAGGGACGCGAGCTTGTCCAGTGCAAGAGTGCATACGTCTTCGAGCATGTACTTTGCTGGAGAGATGGCAGTGAAAACATGCAACAGTGATATGCCATCCAGATTGTCTTGTTTGAAGCGATTAAATGCGGTAATCACATTCTCTGAATAGGAAGTTTTGGAGAGAGTCTTTTTCTGCATTTGGTGGGAGATAAAAACGGGGGAGGCTCGGCCAATCAGTTTGATAAGGTGAAGAACATAAACAGTAAGGGGTCTTTGTTCTGTCGGGCCTGAAGCTTCCAGTAGTTTAATAACCGTAGGAACGTTGTCGGGTTTGTGAATGCACACCAAGATGCGAAGCTCTGCATTGCGTCTGTTATGCATGATATCCCTTACCTTGTAACCTGCATATTTCCTTGAAGGATCGTACAGGTACTTCACCAAGATTGGTGCAATAGTTGCATTAATTAGGATCGCAACTATCGTTAAAGAAAGCACCTTGTCTAGTATAACTTGGACCTAGTTTTGGTTATTGTCGTTTGGTTAGAAAAAGAATCCATTTTTCTAGTATAAAAGCAGAGGAGAAAATAAAGATATAGTCACCTGGTCATCTCCGTAGTACGAATATATGCTGAGCTGAACTTCACCTTTGAAACTCAAAATGAGAGCAAGTGCTAGAGCATCATTTATGGGCATTTTGGAGTACAAGAGAGGAATCAAACAGGCCACCATTTTAGCAGCAAAAGTCGCGACAAGGAAGATTATATAGATGGCCAGCAAGTTGCTACCGAGGCTGATTAAACCTAGATCTGCCTTCATAGCACATATAGTTACAAAGAGTGGAAGAAGCACATGTTCAGTGAAGCAGTTGAACTTGTTGACAATGGCAGATCCTAAAGGCGGTCCATCTGGTACCGCCAAACCGAGAATAAAAGGTCCAGTGACAAAAGCAAAATTAACCGAATAAGTAAGCAAGCCACACACAAGCATCAGCAGCATGATCATGTGGATGTATACGGTTTTGACAGGCCTTCCTTTGGGTGTTTCCTTGACTATCCAAACCATTGCGGGTCGAAAAACAAATACATGTGTTAAGAGATAGATAATGCTTGATGCTCCAACAACAATAACATGAAAATTACCATTCTCCATGGCATCCTTACTCCATTTGGCAAGAAGAAGAAGCATCAAGCCAATCGCGTCGGAAACCAATGCTGCAGATAGGCCTAATTGACCAAGTTCAGAGTTCAAGATCTTGAGGTTCTCAAGAAGGTAAACGACCACCGGAAATGGAGTTAAACTATGAAGTACTGTCAGAAATTGAAGCATACGTGCTTCTTCTTTGGTGAGCGAAGATCTTTTAAGGGACAGTCCAAGTGAGAAGCCAATTATCAAAGGGAACAACATGCAGGCAATACCAGTATATAAGGCTTTTCTTCCCGTCCTCTTTAACACTTTCATATCCATTTTCACTCCGCTCAAAAACAAAAACAGTGAGTGACCAAAGGCAGCCAGTATACCAATTATTTCTTGACTTCTAACGTCAAACAAGATCTTGAATGGTTCAAAGCGCCCAAGTAGTGATGGACCGAGGATTATGCCCGCCTGATTCACACGAAGAATATTCAATTCATTAGTCTCGTACGTATTAACCTAAATCAAAATGATGCTCACTCAAAGATTAAGACCGGAGCTGCAATAAATCCACCTCAGCAGCCCTAAAAGTTTCAAGATCAGATCTACTCTCTTGTTTATGTTATAACAAACTTTTATTCCTTTTTAGTCATTACCTGCTGTACCGCGCGTATGCCTGAATAAGATCTCTAAGGCATTATGTAATCGTTGCATTCAATGAAAGGAATATTTCGAAAACATTGTATCCCTTTCTGTTATGGTATGCTGCTAGACTAGGAGTCTCTCTGATCCTCCTTTTTTTTTTTTTTTTTCTCTCTTCACCATGGCAGACGACCACGACCCAGCAGCCTCCCCCTCACCTCCTACCTCTATTCCTCCATCCTTCTCACATTTAGTAACCATAAAACTTTATTCTGAAAATTACTTATTGTGGAAAGTTCAGCACATCAATCTTCTGATCCGCCACTCTCACACAAACCCAACCCATAATCCCTTCATCCTCCCTTGAAACACCTCCTTCATCTTCTCTAAACTCTCAATCCGAAATCCCTAATCTCTCTCAACACTCATCATCTCCTTCGGATCTTCCTCCTCCACCACCTCAAAACTCTCCTTTCTTAATTCCCCCACGCTCTCCCATCATCACTCGTTCCCTCACAAATTCCTCTTGACCTCGAATTCTCACCGACGACATCGTTCCATATCCCTCACGCCACTGTTTTATTTCCACTGCCATGGTTCCTGATGAGCCGTCCTCCTTCACTATAGCCTCTAAATTTCTCTATGGCAAACTACCAAGGCCAACGAATACCAAGCCCATGTGAACACCAACACCTGAACCCTTGTCTCTCCTTCCTCTATTTCTAATATCGTTGGTCGCGGGTGGGTATTTCGAACAAAATTGCAGCCTGATGGCTCTATTGAAAGGCAAAGAGCAAGGCTCGTGGCCAAGGGCTTTCACCAATAGATCGGTATAGATTATACCGAAACTTTCAGTCCAGTGGTTAAACCCTCAACCATTTGATTAGTCCTCTCAATTGCAACTGCCCATGGCTGGTGCCTACGACAAATCAACCTCCAAAATGCTTTTCTTCATGGTTAGCTTTCTTACACAGTTGTTATGCAACAACTGCAAGGTTTCATTAATCCATTGCAACCTAATTTTCTCTGTCAACTCAATAAGGCCATTTTTGGCCTTAAGCAAGCTCCACGAGCTTGGTTCTCAGAATTGAGCTCTTGGCTCATCAGTTATGGCTTCTCGGCGTCAGAGAGTGACCGCTCTTTTTTTTTCTACACACCAATGATCTCTACATGTTTATATTAGTCTATGTCGATGACATGATCATCACCTCCTCTTCATCCACTGCTATTGACAGATCCATTTCCTCCCTTGGTCAAGTATTTCCAATTACAGACTTAGGACTCTTCTCTTACTTCCTTGGTTTGGAACCAAATTATCTTGTTGATGGTCTACTTATACCGCAACGTAAATACATTTTTAACTTGTTAAAAAAGACCAGTATGCTTGGTGCCAATCCCATATCCTCACCCATGTCGGCATCAACCAAGCTCTCAAAATTTGACTCTCCTTATTTTGAAAATGTTACTTTGTTCAGAAACATCGCTGATAGGTTACAATATCTTTCATAAACTAGACCTGATGTCTCCTTCGCTTTCAACAAAGTGTGTCAACTCATGCATGAACCCAAACTTTCCCACTGGACAGCAGTGAAGAGAATTATTCATTACCTAAAATCCACCATTAATTATGAACTCTTTCTTTCAAACAAATCAACCTTCACACTGCATGCATACTCTAATGCCAATTGGGCAGGATGCCCATATAATAGACAATCCACAAGAGGTTTTTGTATTTTTCTAGGAAACCATCTTATTTCATGGAGTCCACAAGAGCAACATACTGTTACACGTTCCAACACTGAGGCTGAATAAAAGTCTTTAGCCAATACAACTGCAAAACTCATATGGCTGCAAACCTTGATCAAGGAGATTGGTTTCTCACTTTCACAACCACTTGTTTTATGGTGTGATAATTTGGGGGCAACATACTTGACTTCAAATCCTATGTATCACTCTCTCACAAAGCATATGGATATAGATTTTCATTTTGTGCAAGACAGAGTTGCCGCCAAGACGCTACAAGTTCAATTTTGCAGCAGCAAAGATCAAATAGCTGATTTTTTACTAAACCATTAGTGGCTGATCATTTTTCAATTCTCAGACCGAGTCTTACTAAGCTTGACACCCCATTAGACTCAAGGGGGCGTATTAACCTAAATCAAAATGATGCTCACTCAAAGAATAAGGAGCTACAATAAATCCACCTCAGCAGCTCTAGAAGTTTCAAGATCTGTACTCTCTTGTTTCTATTATAACAAACTTTTATTCCTTTTTAGTCATTACCTATTGTTTCGTATGCCTATATAAGATTTCTAAAGCATTATGTAATTGTTGCATTCAATGAAATGAATATTTGGAAAACATTGTATACCTTTCTATTAGTATCTTACGTAGCCTCAAACACACACACACACATGACTTATATATTAAGTACCATGTGAGTGTATATGGATATAGAAAAGACCATATTATAAACATGTTCAAGTAAGATAAATATTGAAGTGGATCAAGAGATCAGCAGTACTACATACAATAATTTGGGAGGTGAATTGAGGGACTCCATATGGCTTGAGAATGTAATAGGAGGCATGCGTGATTGCAAAAATAGTCATCATCTGCAGCTCAAGCTGTGGCAATGAAAACATATTCCCAGAATGAAGGTAGTTCCATAGGCCTGGCGAATTGACCCAACAGGGAAGATGAACACATTCGATTATGGTACTGATGATGCTTGAATTATGAAATGAAGTTGCAAGATCTAACGACCGTATCATGCTGGTGTCTTGGTCTTTTTTTTTCCCAGAAAGTCTGTGTTTTCTAACGCACAAACTAAGAATAAACCAGATACTAGCTATTGCCTGTTTAGGGGTATAAAGTACCTGCAGTTATATATGAAACTAAATTGCTAGCCTTGGGGACAAAAATTAGCTCATTATATCAATATGCATCATCTCATGACTTTGCATACGATTCACATTCAGTATCCAGTAACAAAATTGCTCTTGTTGTACCAAATTCAGAAGCTGTTTGGGGTAATAAAACGGTACGGTACCCTCGAACCGCTAGCAATAAAAACGAGATGATCATTTAGGAAACGGAAATATTGGTGGTGTTCGTATAATTATCCTGAAATGGGTAGTTTTAGTTGTCAGCGTAACAGATACATACATGACAGAGAGATTTTGAAACCTCCAAACCCCAAAATGCGTCAATAAAACAACAGCAATATTATGGCATCTATCTATTAATTATGACACATTATTTATTTTCGTCATGTGAAATAACTATAAATTTTTTTGTTTTAATTTTTTTTTATGGAAAGAAACGAAATTATCATGTACTCAATAAAAATTTCAGAAGTTTGGAACACTTCACGTATCTTGATCTATTGATCTCTATAATTCTTCGAGATTCTTTATTTTAGTAGGCGAAGAATTAAAATACTTGTTGTAATTCAAAAGACAAAATTGTAATAACAACTAAGCTTTACATAAAAACTCAACTAGAAATGTTTTCTTTTTCTTTTTGTTTGCAGAGAAGTATACATAGACCCAAGTCGTGCGATGGAGGATCATTGTGAGGGAAGGAGGTTGCGGAGGAGCTGGGTTGCGGTGGACAGTGGTTGTCTTGACTGCAGCGCACTGAAAGGGAGAGAGAGTGATGAGCGAGAGAGAAACATGAAGAGAAAGAGAGAGAGAGAGAGAGAGAGAGAGAGAGAGAGAGAGAATGGGTCACAACGTGCAGGAGAGATATTGATGCAAATAGAGGGCACGGTTCCCAGGCGGAAACTGCTCCTTGAACCATGGGGAATGGATCTTATCCAGCTGCTATGATTCTTATCAACCCTTATCTTTATTTTCAAAATTATGTTGCTTAGTTCTTTCCTATTTTATTTCCGTAAGACTCTGTTTCTACGTTGGCAATCCTTTCCTATTTTGTTTGCTGATTTATAGCAACCTATGTAATTCTATAAAGGGAGGAATAATAACGAAAATGAGTAGTTGTTGCTGATTTTAATCAATCATTGAATTTGAATGAAGAGATTTCATTACAGAGAGATTCTGTTTTCTTTCCTATTCCCTTTAGGACGTTGATGAGAGATCGATTCCTGGAGGTTTGCATCAATTTTGGTATCAGAGCCAGGTTCTTTCGCTACGATATTTCACGTCCATGCCTGTAACCCGTAGTGGTACTTCATACGCTATGGCAAATAACCCAGACCCAAATGACCAAAACACAGATCAACCACAGTTACAGCACCAAATCAACCAAATTGCCACGGTATTGGAGCAGCTCATTCATCGTATAGATGTCATGGATGAGCGTTACGTTCGAGAGGAGTATGGACCTGTTAATCGGGGTGGGCGCAGAACAGTTCCTGGGGGGGGAGGGAACGAAAGTGACAATGACACTGGTGAGGAAGAAGAAGGCCAGGAGTTTGCGGATCATGGACCTCGAATCCGAAATCATAGACAAAACTTTCACCGAAGACATGTCAGACATGGGGCAGGTTACCAACCTCTGGATGAACTAACGAAGAGAATGAGGGTTGACGTGCCAGATTTTTTTGGGAAGATGGAACCCAATGCATTCGAAGATTGGTTAACAGCCATTGAAGATTATTTCGATTGGTTTGACGTGTCAGAAGATCGAAAAGTCCGTTATATTCGAATGAAACTAAAGGGGCATGCGCGAGCTTGGTGGGGAAGTGTAGAGGAACAATTACGTCGAACTCATCGTGCACCAATATCTAATTGGGAAGAGATGAAGGAACGGCTGAAGGAAAAATACTTGCCTATTGATTATGAGCAAATGATGTTCGAAGAGATGTTGCAATTGAGACAAGGACAGCTAACTATTGATCAATATACGGACCGTTTTCATGAACTTACCGTCCGTAGTAAGATTGTGGAAAATGATCAACAAACCTTAGCTCGATATCGTACTGGGTTACGTAGTGATGTGCGTAAAGAAATGTTAACCGCACGATTGATTACTGTCGATGAAGCATACCAATTAGCATTGCGTGTTGAGAAGCAGTTGGGATCCTCAGTTGGTAGGCGAGTGGCATCAACAGAATACAGAACACCCTCATTTCAGAAGGCCCCATTGCCGAATAATCAATCTAGGAATTTTGTGGTGGGTGACCAAAAGGGCAAGGCCAAAGTGACAAGTGAAGGGCCCCAGTGTTACAAGTGCAAGGGGTTTGGCCACTTCGCTGTTGTTTGTCCTACAAGAGATAAAAAAATAGCTTTTGTGTGTGAAAAAGAAATTAGAATGTTTGATGCCGATGAAGGGGTTGAAGAAGAGGAAGATGAAGAAAGTGACAGCGAAGACGTCGAACACTTGGGAGCAACCGATCTTCCCAGCTGTGTAATCCATCGAGTTTTGACTGGTACTAAGAAAAAAATCCAAGGTGACTCGGATTGGAGACGCACCAACATTTTCCATACCCGTATGGAGCATGGTGATCGAGCGTTGAATGTTATAATTGACAATGGAAGTGGAATGAACGTGATCTCAAGTGATGCGGTGGAGCGTTTGGGATTGACAGTTCAAAAACATCCCACCCCATTTTAGTCAAGCATCGTTGCTTGGTGAAATTTGCATTAGGAAAAAGTTATGCGGACGAAGCTTGGTGCGATGTGGTCCCTATGACCGTTTGTCATCTGTTATTGGGTCGGCCTTGGCTTTATGACAGAAAGGTGCTGTATGATGGGTATGCCAACTCTTATTCTTTTAAAATTAATGGTAGGAAATTTGTCTTAGATCCCCTGCAGATTTCTGAGTTCGAAGCACCACCAAAACAACAAAAAAAAGAGGCTGTTCCAGTGCTATCCATTCGGCAGTTTACGCAAGCTCTAAAGGAAGAACAACTAGTGCTGTTGGTGGTGAACCGAGAGGCAAAGAAAGAAGATGGCATTATACCCAACGAATTTACGGAGATGCTAAAGAGATTCCAGGAAATCATGCCAGAGGAGTTGCCGAAACAGCTACCACCTATGCGTGAGGTGCAACATGCAATTGATTTGATCCCAGGATCTTCTCTACCGAACCTGCCGCATTACCTTATGAGCCCCACGGAAAATGAAGAGCTTAATCGACAGATTCAACAGCTGCTTGACAGGGGATTCATTCGAGAGAGTTTCAGCCCGTGCGCCGTACCAGTTCTACTTACACCCAAGAAGGATAATACTTGGAGGATGTGCGTCGACAGCCGAGCAATTAACAAAATAACGGTGAAGTACCGCTTCCCTATTCCCCGGCTTGACGACATGCTAGACTTATTGAGTGGAGCATCTCTCTTTACAAAAATTGACCTTCGTAGTGGGTATCATCAAATTCGAATCCGTCCCGGAGATGAGTGGAAGACGGCATTCAAAACAAAAGATGGTTTATTTGAGTGGTTGGTCATGCCCTTCGGACTAACCAACGCGCCAAGCACATTTATGCGTGTCATGACGCAAACCCTCAAACCTTTCTTGGGAAAATTCGTGGTTGTCTATTTTGATGACATTTTGATTTTTAGCCAATGTTTGCAGGACCATTTAGACCATGTGCAGCAGGTCCTAGAGACACTAAAAAGAGAGCAGCTTTATGTGAACCGTGGCAAGTGTTCTTTTATGAAGAAGCGAGTGTATTTTCTGGGGTTCATTATCTCAGATCAGGGAGTTGAAGCTGATCCCACCAAGGTTCAAGCAATCCAAGGTTGGCCTGCCCCTCGCAATTTTTTTGAAGTGCGCAGCTTCCATGGGTTGGCCACATTTTACCGTTGTTTCATTCGAAATTTCAGTACCATTATGGCCCCCATTACCCAGTGTTTGAAGTCCAAGGCTTTTATGTGGACTGCAGCTGCCGATAAATCCTTCACCGAGATTAAGAAGAAAATGGGAGAAGCACCCGTAGTGAAGCTTCCAGATTTTTCCAAAATATTTGAAGTTGCATGTGATGCTTCACATGTAGGTGTGGGAGGAGTACTCAGCCAAGAAAGTCACCCTATCGCCTTCTATAGTGAAAAACTCAATGAGGCCCGTCGATGGTATTCAGCGTATGATATGGAGTTTTATGCTTTGGTTCAAACTCTTAAACATTGGCGCCCTTACTTAATCCATAGAGAATTCGTTCTCTATACTGACCATGATTCATTAAAACATTTGAATGTCCAAAGTAAGTTGAACGCACGGCATGCTCGGTGGATGGATTACCTACAGCAGTTCGACTTTGTCATCAAGCACAAGTCTGGAACTGAAAACAAAGTAGCCGACGCCTTAAGTAGACGACCACACTTGCTAGTAGTATCGTCAGTCAACACTACGGAGTTTGACAGTCTTAAACAACAGTATTCCACAGATGGAGATTTCGGCGACATTTGGAATAAGCTTATGAATGATGCAGGCGCAGCTAAGAGTGAATTTTCAATCAAAGATGGGTTTTTGTTCAAAGGTAGTCGCCTATGCATCCCGTGTGGTTCTTTCCGGGAGTTTGTGATTTCGGAGCTTCATGGAGGGGGCTTAGCAGGACATTTCGGTGCTGATAAGACATTTGCTATTGTCTTTGACCGGTTTTATTGTCCTCGACTACGTCGTGACGTGCACAAAGTAGTAGCCCACTGTCGGATCTGTCAAATAAACAAAGGTACCAAGCAGCAGGCAGGACTTTATACACCACTTCCAATCCCCGATAGGCCTTGGCAGCACATCAGTATGGATTTTGTGCTTGGATTGCCCAAGACTTTACGGCAGCATGATTCCATAATGGTGGTTGTGGATCGTTTTTCAAAAATGGCTCATTTTATACCTTGTCACAAAGCTTATGATGCTTCTAAAACAGCAGCATTATTTTTGCAGGAAGTGATTCGACTGCATGGTGTTCCATCCACCATAGTATCCGACCGAGATGTCAAATTCATGAGTTATTTTTGGAAAACTTTGTGGGCAAAAATGGGGACGAAACTACTGTTTTCCAGTGCATTCCATCCCCAAACTGATGGCCAAACCGAAGTGACCAATCGGAGCTTGGGGAACTTGTTGAGGTGTTTAGTAGCAGACCATGCAGCAAGCTGGGACTTGGTGTTACCACAGGCAGAGTTTGCCTTCAACAATTCTGTTAATCGTTCAACTGGTTGCACACCCTTTGAAGTGGTACATGGTTTTCACCCCCACACTCCGCTGGATCTCCACTCCTTAACCATGCCTTCTAGACCAAGTGAAGCTGCTTTGGATTTCTCTAGTTACATGAAGGACATACATGAAGAAGTCAAGAGGCGCCTGACCCTCAGCACGGAAGCATATTCCAACTCTGCAAATGCTAAGCGGAAAGACAGGCAATTCCAAGTTGGCGATATGGTCCTTATCCGACTAAGGCCTGAACGTTTTGCTCCTGGGAGTTTCACCAAGCTGCATGCTCGACGGGCAGGGCCTTTCAAGGTTGCCAAGAAGTTAGGTCCTAACGCCTATGTCATTGAGTTACCTGCTGACTACGGAATTAGTCCTGTTTTTAACATTGAAGACCTCACTCAGTTTCATGGTCCTGAGGACCCAGTACCAGTAGCCACAGATCTAACTACGCAGCAAGATACGGTTATTCGTGTTCCTAGGAACACAATCCCAAGAGATGAAATTTCCGCAATACTCGATCATCAGTTTGTTACCACTCGGCGCGGGGGTTATTATAAATTTTTAATACAATGGAAAAATCGTCCTTCATCTGATTCCGTGTGGTTGCAGGCTTCAGAGCTTAACCGACTTCATCCAGAATTATTTGCTGCCTATGTTCAACAAAACTTGCCGGAGTCAAGTTCTTCCGAGTGGCCGGCGATTGATGCAAATAGAGGGCATGGTTCCCAGGCGGAAACTGCTCCTTGAACCATGGGGAATGGATCTTATCCAGCTGCTATGATTCTTATCAACCCTTATCTTTATTTTCAAAATTATGTTGCTTAGTTCTTTCCTATTTTATTTCCGTAAGACTCTGTTTCTACGTTGGCAATCCTTTCCTATTTTGTTTGCTGATTTATAGCAACCTATGTAATTCTATAAAGGGAGGAATAATAACGAAAATGAGTAGTTGTTGCTGATTTTAATCAATCATTGAATTTGAATGAAGAGATTTCATTACAGAGAGATTCTGTTTTCTTTCCTATTCCCTTTAGGACGTTGATGAGAGATCGATTCCTGGAGGTTTGCATCAGATATGTTACCGAGAGGAGGGTGGTTTGAGGCGACGGCAATGTAGCAAGGTGGTGCAGGGTGTAGCAAGATTGGGTAGTGGTGGTTTCCGTTGAGAACGGTGGCTAAACACGTGCTTGGGAAAAAGGGTCGAGCTATGGAAGTGCTTTGTTTGTTGGTGCAAAAATAGAGCAGTTTTGGCTTGTTTCGGTGGTTTATCTGTGGGTCGTGTTGCTTCCGGTGGAGGCTTGCAGTGGTTGGTTTTACTTCAGGGTGGCGAGGCTATAGGACATAACGAAGGCTGAAAGATTCGTAGCAATTTACGGAGGTGTAGGCCAGGTTCGTTGGGAAGGTGGCTGAGACGCTTTTTCCAGTGGTTGCAACACTAGTCTGGCTTGGAGGAGCTTGTTAGTGGCTTGAAGCCTGGCAGCACAAGAGGGTCGACGGCAACCCTAGACTAAATAGAGACGTGCATGCATGAGCATGGAAGTGGAGTCGTGTGGGTTAGGGAAAGATAACCACTGTGTGATCTTGTGTTTGAGAGGCAAGAATAGTGTTGACGGATGTATTAATATATATTAATATATAAAGGAAACAAATTAAACCCTAGAGAAAGCAGGAAGGAGAGACATGCATGAAGTGGGGTCAGAAGAAAATCTCATGGATTTGGGCTTTTTGGTCCATTTCAAAAATTGGGCCCATGACTCTTGTGAATAAAAAAAAGTAAATGGGCTCTTCCTTAAATTTTCTCGGCCTATAAAACTATTTTTAACTTGGTTAGAAAAATAGTCCAAAAATTTAACTACAATGGCAAGTCCATTACAAAGTTGAAAACTGTTAAAAAACCAATTTGGCCCTATAAATAGTACTCGAAAAATTTCAACTGGACGTTTCATATACTTAACACAAAAAACATATATAAATATATATATATAAAAGGCTTGGCGCTAGTCCCGGGTGTTATAGTATGACCCTTAGATTGTGCAATAGCCACTAGAGTTCTTCTGCCTTGTTTCTTCCTATCTCCACCCATAAGCTTCAGTGTATATCTGCTAGTCCAATAAATTTCCTAATGGGAAACCAACTCCCAACTCCAAACTCTATCCAATCTCTTGAAGGCTCATGTTATTCCCTCCCCCTCACCTATAAAACTACCCCTAGACCCTCAGAATTAAACACAAGAAAATCCAGTTCATGTAGAGAAATAAAACTCACTCTCACAAGCACCACCACAACCTCCCTCCCAACAACCAACAGCCACCTCATGGAATCATCATGGTAAGCCTTTGTTTTCCACTTCCGAAACAAGAGCAGTCACGTCTCTTCCACCCTAAGCCACTTGCTTCATCAAAGTCCATCAAAGAAGACATCGAAGTGCCACCACCACTTTCAGATCACGCCGGTGCCAGCTCATGGACCACCACTGCCCGAGAACCCAGCTCAAACACGCTGCAGCCTCTTGCACCCATAGACGAGCACCTCGACGCAGCCAGTCCAAGTTGTTTTCGCCATCCACCTCAAGCACGTCGGAGCACCTCTCGGACAACACAGAAACTACCGACTTGTTATTTCCCATCGAACCCGCATCTTCCTGGTAAGCCACGGTCGTCTGCCACCCTTCTCTCTCTCTCTCTCTCATTTTCTGCTAAACAAATCCTCTCTCTCTAAAATCTCTCCCTCTCTTGGTGTCGCACCACCATAGAGGACCCTATAGCTGCATCGCCTTGACCTCCAACCACCTGAGCTGCCGTACCGTGCAGCCTCCTCTCTCAATGAGTCCATCGCAGAACTTCCCCTCCCTCACGATCTCTCTATTTTTGGCCTCGTGGATTTTGATTTCTGGAGGAACCCTTGAATTTTTTATGGGCCCTTGGGCCCTAAGCCCTTATGTGCATGTGCTGGGCTTATTTAGATGGACTTATGTAGTAATATTATTATGGGCCAAATTGCAACTCTTACAAATTCTAGGAATCTTTAAATGGACTTGTATTTTAATCTGGGCTTGACTTTATTATGTTCCAGCAACTGTTTTAGTGATTTCAATGGGCTGGTTATATTTTCAGAAAAGTATTACTTTTACATGAGCTTCATCTACTTAAATAAATATAAGCAAATTAGACTTAAATTATTATAGAATGTATTAAAGGAATTAAAGTATATTTTTTATACTAGTGAGCCTATTAAGTTACTTAATAATCCAATTGACTATTTAACTAGATTGTTAAGATTATTATGTCATATTTTAAGTAGAAAATTAAGGAATATGTGATGAGTTTCGAATAATTATGTTAAGAAAGGAAACATATTTTAAGAATTTGGGTTTTTATGACTTATTTAAAATAGTTCAAGTATTCTACTAAATTATAATATGTTATTAGTATTTAAGTAATTTAAAATACCAGGATTTATTTCTGTGTTAAACAAAAGGTTTATTTGACTATCTTCTAGATTATAAATTTAATTAAGTAGGATATTAGTACATGATGTTCCTAGATAGATTTAGTGATAGTTAATATTGCATATAGGTGATGAGTTACGAAGTGAGATTCAAGAAGAAGCACAGTAAGGTAAATAATTTGATCGCAAATTAGGATCATCACAGTTCAGCTTCTATAGATTATTATTAGCGCTAGTTCTCTGTCAAACATTTTTTTATGTACCACTCATGTCATATGCAAACATGTCATCCAACATAGCAAACAATCATGTCATTCTGCATCATGTTCAGATTCAGAAATTATAATTATGTATGTATTATGTCTTGCATCTTATGTGTAAGGGTGTAAATGGGTCGGTTTGATTTGGTCTGGCCATGGACAAAACTTTTCGGTCCACCATTTTTCTCGGACCAGACCGGACCAAACACCCATAGGAATCGGACCAGACCAGTAGTTATCGGTCCGATCCGGTCAATTCAGTCAAACCTTTTTTTTTTTTAAATCATTGTATTAGCCTATAAGTCTATTAGGTATATATAATTATAACTTATAGTGATATTAATACTACTATTATATATATATTATATTATAATCCTATAACTCTTATAATATATTAATATATACTAATATTATATATTATACTATTATAGTGTTACTATTACTACTACATATAGACTAATAGTGTGTGTATATATATATATTATAATGATATAGTGATATTATAATAATATAGTGATTATTAATATAGTACATAGCGATTTAGTAAAGCTATATAATATATTAGACTATATAATAGTATTAATATTATACTATTAGTATAGTTATATATTAGTATTAGTTATAAACTTATAGTCATTAGTTATTAGTCATAGTGATATTAAAAATTTAATACTATATATAGTTATAGACTTATAGTCTTATTGACATTTTTTTTTTTTGTCTTATAGACTTATAGTGATTTCTTTATAATTATAGACTATTTTTATAGTGATTTAGTTTAGTTATCAATTTATAATTATATAATTATATTGATGATGTTAATTGTTACTTTGTTACTAACTTAGAGAATATAAATGTATTATAATTTTATATAGTAAATGGGGATAGGTTAGATGAAAATTACATAATTTATTATACAATTATTATATAAAATAATATATTTAAAAAATAAAAATAAAATTTTTGAGTTTCTGTCAGTCTGGTCCGAGAAATCCCCGCCCCAAGACCAGACCGAAGACTGAAATACCCCTACTCATTGGACCTAAACCCACCATGGGGACTTTCGGTCCGGTCCGGTCTAGATCCGGACCAACCATTTTACAGCCCTACAAGTCATGTACATAACACACGTAAGCTATCTTAAGTTCAAGCGCAAGATAAGAACAGATTAGTTAATCAGATGGCCATTCAGATGCATAGTACCAATACAGTTCATATTAGGGTGGATGTGCATGCCATGAACTCAAGCGTGATCCACCATAATATGTCAGAATACTATCAGCGGCTCCCCTTACTGTAGCTGGATGTGGGGCCGGTACACAACCTCGCACATAGGGTTAAGTGTGTTGGCCAGTCAAATCTGTCAGTTAATTCAGATAAATCAGTCATGAATTTTAAGCTCTCAGCATGAAAACCTTATGTCTAGTATGTTTACGTTATGATGGATTTCTTGCTGAGTCTTTAACTCATATTAGTTTGTTTTTATGTTTTTCACAACCCAAGTGAAGATGATGATTATGAGCAGGCAAGCTAGGATTAGAAGGAGCAGTTGATTTAGTTTCAGACTTTCTAGAATAAAATTTATTTTATGACACAAATTTATTCGGTTTATTCATTTAAGTTTTTGACGACATTTTATTAGACAAATCCTTTTATGAAATAAATGATAATTTCATGTTATTAAATATGATATCCCTTGCCGAGTTTATTTTATGAAAAACATATGATACTCCTAGCTTATGGGAAGGGGGTGTTACAATACCTAAGAATCTGCAGGATGTCTCATGCAGCTTGGATCTTCAACAGACTCATCTACATGCCATCTCATGCCATCAACTGTCTTTTTTGCTATAAACGACCTTTACAACCATGGCTTCAAAGCGAAATATCGAAGGGGTTTTTGGGGATTCCTATGTGGGCTTGTTGTGCTTGAAACCCACCTAGATGCATTACATTTAGGGCACACATCTTTCCCAGCATTATCCTTCCAGAACAAGACACAATCTTTTGGGCATACATTTATCTTTGTGTAAGTGAAGCCCAACCCACACTGTAAGCGTCGAGCCTTGTGATACCCCGTATTTTAGTGTATTTTCACTGAATGATTATTTTAATTAATTAAATATTGATTCTCTTGTTTTAAAATTTATTGGGTTTCCTGTTAGTTTATTTTATGATTTTAAGATGTGGAAATTATTTTGTTATATTTTTTTATATTAATTACTGTTTTAGATTTAATGTGATCTTTAATTTAAATTAGTTCGTTTATGGGTTTGAAAAGTATTATTGTTTAAATTAAGCATTTCACTGCATTTGAATTATTTTATTTAGTTTATTATTTTAAAATCTTTTTCGTTGGATCATTTTTGTGACCCAAGATGTGAGGATTGGACCTCATTTCTTTTCCTTCTTTTTTTCTCTTCCTCTTTTCTTTTTCCTTCTTTTTCTTTTCTTCCTTTTCTTTCTCCCCATTTCTGCTTCCCGCCTGAGCGACCCACCCCTCCCTCTCTCCTTCGTTCATTCCTTCGTCCTCCACCTAGCGTCTCCGCGTCCCTCACTGCCCAGCCATTGCCTCCCCAATCAGCCGGCGACCTCTCATCTCCAGTCTCAGCCCCTACCTCGCTGGCGTTAGCCTCCACAAGCAATTTTAAGCCGCGCCCTCCTTTGTGCTACAGCGCCGTCGTTGAGCCACCACCGGCCACCACCTCTTCACCACTTCATTCTCAACCTTTCAGCTACCTAATGGACCCAACCCCAGCTCCGATCCGCCACCGGTGAAACCTCACCACTCACATTTTCGATTTGGACTTTTGGACCTTAAACCGTCGCCTATGCCGTCAGCCAAGACCAAAGGCTACCACCATTAGCTTCATCAACCTCTCTAGGTCCTATCCTATCAATTTCAAGTCTTGGTTTGACTTCTTTCAAAAGCGGGTTTTTGAGACCAACAGCCAATGTATTTTTACACTGCTCGGTTGCTGTTTTATGGCTTCTAGCACATCCGTGATCCTACGAAAATTACTATATAGCGCTGTAAGTATTTTTTCAAATAACTTTTGAGATTTAAATGTATTTTTGCACTTGTGGCTCCCCCAACTTCTATATACGGACACACACGAAAATCGAGACACCGGGATAATGACGACACAGTCACGCACCCCATCGACATGTGCTGAGTGTGTACAATGCAACACGTGTACAATAAACAATACGCAGCGGAAATGTTAAGTCAAATAACTAAGTACCAGAGTTTAATACAATAACAGAGTACTAAAAATCCACATGTCAACATAATACGATTTTTGTTTACAAAACAAACCTCAAATCAAATTAAATACAATAAGCAAAAGCGACAATAATCTTCAACACAAAAATATAGCCAATGTCCCTACTCCTCAGGTGGAGCCGCATCCTCGAGTTCAACCTCATCAAAACCTACATCAAAATCTATAGTACCAAAAAGATGGTACAGCAGGTAAGTAAAACTCAAAAAGCTCAAAGACAATAAATATATTAAAAAAACTAACGCTATGCATGCACATGATGACCCAAGCTTAAAAATTCAAGAAAACTCCATTCTCGAAAAACATAATTTTTTCACACACGCCAAAAATACCATTTGGAATAAAAATAGAAACCAGGAATAATTACATTAATTTCAATTTTAACCATATACACCATGGCCTCCCCTAGGAACCATCCACATACTCTGGCTTCCCATCTTCACCCCACGGGTAACGGCCGTGCAAGTGATACATGAGTGATGCCCAGTTCCGTGCCCGCCGCGTACATAGCCAGGCATCCTCTGACTCCCGCCAGCCCGAGGAGTTGTAGAGTCCGATCAAAAGTGCTACCATCTCGTCCAAGTCCCGGGCAAAAGCCCCAGGGGATGACACTCAGTATATTCCACTCCCGAGTATCTAGAGGAGCTCCACCGAGATAATATCTCATCTCGGCTTAGGGGTGATACACACGCACCCGTAAAACCTTAAATACAATTTTCTCAAAACACACACACCCACTCATGCATGCATAATGCTATGAAAGCAACAATCAAACAGTTATCAGCACAACCAGATAACCAAAACACAGTTTATAAAACAAGTTAGTGCAAAAATATATTAAAGTCTTAAAAGTCTTTTGAAGAAATACTTACAGCGCTTAGAAATAATTTTAAGAGGATTACGGAGGAACTGGAAGCACCAAAACAGCAACTCCACAGTGTTTTTACACTGTGGCCTAATATACTATAAACCCAAATTCCAACGGAGTCAAACGAAGACTTGAAATTGATAGGGTAGGGCCTAATGAGGTCGGTGAAGCTAATGGTATCGAAAGTTGGCCGTGAGTGGCGGTCGAAACGGCGGTTTAAAGTCACAAAGTTCAAATCAAAGAGGGTGTTCGTAGGGGCGGCTCCGGCGACGGATCGGGGCCAAAAATGCCGGTGATCAAGTGGTGAAAAAATGGTGGCCAATGGTGGCGGAATGGCGAGGAGAAGCTCACGGCTTCGCACAGCTACTGGCGACTAACGGTGGCGTTAAGCGGCCTGAAAATTTATGGGTGAGGTCGCCGGTGGCTAAGGGACCGAACGGCACCGGCGGTGTCGACCACGGCGGCTGGCAACGGCGACGGCAAGGGTGATGACTAACAGGATGCGAGAGAGAAGAGAGAGAGTAAGTGCGAGCTGGGCGTCCGAACGGGGAGGAAGAAGAAAAAGAAAAGAAAATGAAGAGAAAAAGGAAAGAGGAAAAGAAAAGATGGAAAAAAAACGAGGTCCAATCCTCACCACTTTCAAGTCACAACTGATCCTCAAAAATATTATTTTTAAAACAGTAAATTTAATAAATCAGTTTAAACTTAAAACTAATTAAAATAAAATATTAAACTCTAATAATAATCACTCTTTAAAATAAAAAGCAATTTAATTGCAGAACACTAATTAAAATTATGAAAGCACATTAAAATACTTCTCGATTTAAAAATTATAAAATAATCTCGCGTAAACACGTTTAAATTATATTAAACAGCTAAAAATCAAATATTAAATTAAAAAGCCCTTCAATAAAAATGCACGTAAAAATCGGGGTGTTACAACCTCCTCCCCTTAAAATAAATTTCGTCCTCGAAATTGTAAGGTCAAACATCAATGCTAAAGACAGGCATGAAATGCAACAAAAAGATAGGCTTAAGAGCCATACCACCATTTATCCAAACAAATACGGCTATTGCTCTCTCATGTCCGCTTCTCTTTCCCAGGAGAAATCTTAAGCCAACGGATCACCCCAAGCTACATTCACCAAAGGTATTGACTTAGATCTCAACCTTTGCTCCTTCCAATCGACAATCTGCATCGGGGCAACCTCATAAGTAAGGTCAGGCTGCAGTTAAATGCGTTCTGGATCAACAAAACGCAGCTCTTGCTGACCAAAACTTTTCTTCAGCGAGGACACATGGAACACATTATAAACTTCTCCAAAATACTCTGGCAGGGCAATTCTGTAAGCAACAGCCCCAACTTTCTCCAAAATCTGAAAAGGTCCAACATACCTTGGGCTAAGCTTTCCTCTCTTACCAAAGCGCTTAACGCCTTTCATAGGAGAGACTTTGAAATAAACCCAATCACCTTCCTCAAAAGACAAGTCTCTTCTCCTTGAATCAGCATAGCTCTTCTGATGACTCTGCACTGTTGCCATTTTAGCTCTTATAATTCGGACCTGCTATTGCATTTCTTGGATTAATTCAGGCCCAATTAATTTCCTCTTGCCGACTTCATCCCAACACAACGGTGATCTGCACTTCCTCCCATACAACGCTTCATACGGAGCCATTTGAATGGAGGCATGGAAGCTATTATTATAAGAAAACTCTATAAGCGACAGATGATTTTTCCAGCTTCCCTGAAATTCCATGATACATGCTCTCAGCATATCCTCCAAAGTCTGAATAGTACGCTCAGATTGACCATCAGTCTGAGAGTGATAAGCAATACTGAACTTCAAATTAGTGCCTAGCGCTGCCTGCAAACTCTTCCAAAAACACGACGTGAACCACGGGTCTCTATCTGACACAATACTCTTGGGTACTCCATGCAACCTCACAATCTCCTTAACATACAACCGAGCTAATTTACCCAAAGAGTCTGCATTTTTTACAGGCAAGAAATGAGCACTCTTGGTCAACCTGTCCACAATCACCCAAATTGAATTTTTTTCTCTTGGAGTGCTTGGCAAACCCACAACAAAATCCATAGTAATATCATCCCACTTCCATTTAGGAATAGGAAGTGATTGAAGCTTACCAGCGGGTATTTGATGTTCAACTTTCACTTGGCGACAAGTGCCACACTTCTCAATGAACTGGGCAATATCAGTCTTCATCCCTTCCCACCAAAAATTTTTCTTCAAGTCTCGATACATCTTCGTGCTGCCAGGATGAACTGAATAAGGAACTGCATGAGCTTCAGCCAATGTTCGCTCCTTAAATTCTAAATCTCGAGGAATAACTCTACGATTCTGAAATCGAAGAATGTCATCCTTATCCAAACTGAAATGTAAAGGTCCTTTAGACTTCTTGACTTTCTTCCTGATATTCAGCAACTCCGGGTCTCTTCTCTGAAGAGTCTTTAATTCCTCAAAATCGACAACTCGAACATCCAACACCGAAGATAATAATTCTTCTTGCTGCAAACTCTCAATAAGAAGTCTTCTCATCCCACAAAGAAGAGAGTCCACACCTGAAGATTCTGCCTCAACTAAAAATTCTGACTTCCGACTCAGTGCATCAGTGACTAAATTTGCCTTACCCGGATGGTACTTGATCTCACACTAGTAGTCACTAATCAGCTCAAGCCAATGCCTCTGCCTCATGTTGAGATTTTTCTGAGAAAATAAATGCTTCAAACTTTTATGGTCAATGTAAACTTCACACACCACACCATAAAGATAATGACACCAGATCTTGAGAGCAAACACTATAGCTGCTAACTCCAAGTCATGAGTAGGATAATTCTTTTCATGCACTTTCAGCTGACGAGATGCATAAGTAACACCCGTCCTTCCTGCATAAGAACACACCCTAACCCAAACTTGGATGCGCCACTAAAAACCACAAAAGGCTTATTTGACTCCGAAAAAGCCAAAACTGGTGGCGAAGTTAACCATCTCTTCAGTTCTTGGAAATTTCTCTCGCACTTATCTGACCAAATAAATTTAAAATTCTTCCTGGTCAATGCAGTGAGAGGTCTGGACAATCGAGAAATTCCTCTACAAATCTTTGATAATATCTGGCAAGTCCCAGAAAACTGCGAATTTCACGCACCGTTGAAGGACGTGGCCAAGACAAAATAGCTTCCACCTTGCCAGGATCAACAACCACTCCATCTTGGGAAATCACATGCCCAAGAAACTTAACTTCCTCCAACCAGAATTCGCACTTACTTAACTTAGCAAACAATTGACGTTCCCTCAATTTCCCAAGCACCAAACGAAGGTGATAAGCATGCTCTTCTAAGTCTCGGGAATAAATCATGATATCATCAATGAATACCACCACAAAAGAATCCAGATACGGTCGAAATACTCGGTTCATTAAATCCATAAAAGCTGCAGGAGCATTAGTAAACCCAAAAGGCATCACCTTGAACTCATAATGCCCATATCTTGATCTAAAGGCCGTCTTGGGTACATCTTTATCTCTTATCCTTAATTGATAATACCCTGACCTCAAATCAATCTTAGAAAATACTGCTGCACCTTGAAGCTGATCAAATAAATCATCAATTCTTGGAAGAGAATATTTATTCTTGATGATCACCTTGTTGAGCTCTCTATAATCAATGCACATCCAGAGAGTACCATCTTTCTTCTTAACAAATAAAACTGGTGCTCCTCATGGCGAGGTGCTCGGCTGAATAAACCCCTTATCAACTAATTCTTGCAACTGCATTTTCAACTCTTTCAACTCTGCTGGTGCCATACGGTAAGGAGCCTTGTGCATAGGAGCTGCACTAGGCTCCAAATCAATAGCAAACTCCATTTCACGAACTGGAGGCAATCCAGGAAAATCCTCTACAAAGACATATGGAAATTCTTCAACAACGGGAATATCCATCAAAGTCTTCTTTCCAGATGGCGAAGAAATCACTTGGACTAGGAAAGCATCCGCCTCACAAGCTATATCTTTCTTCGCTTGCATTGCTAATATAACTGTTGGCTTCGCTCTTAGCTTATTTCCCGCAGACTCAAAGAAATCCCCATCAGGAAGTTGAAAGCTAACCATCCGATTTCTGCAATTAATACTTGCAGAATACTGATATAACAAGTCCATTCCAAGAATAATATCAAATCCAAGAAACTTGAAAACAATCAAATTCGCATCAAGCATCCTTCCACCAAAATCCAAATGACAACCCAAGGTGATTCTTGAGCAACATACCATCTCCCCATTAGGAAGAGCCACAACCAAATACTGGGGTAAAGGCTCCGTGACCAAATTACACAGCCGCGCAAAGGTGGCTGATATAAAAGACTGAGATGCCCCCTAATCAAACAACGTACAAGCATAAAAATCATAGAGGCGAACTCTTCCTGAATCACACATACACCCCAAACAAATTCAAGCAAACAATTCGCACCAAACACCAAATCCAAAAATTAAATTAAACTCATATTTGTAATCATACCAGCATCCTGAGTAGCTAGCGACTCATAATCAACATCTCCAGGGGTCATAGAATAAACTCTGGCTTGAACCATTTGTCTCTGGTTAGCTCCTCCACCACGTCGGCCCCCTCGACTTCTCTGAGTTTGGTTAGGGCACTCACGGTATAGATGTCCCGGCTGGCCATATCTATAACATCGAATCCCACCCGGGGGACACTCGACCTCATGAGCTCTATTACATTTGGGGCAAACTAGAGCTCGACCTCCCATACGCACCCTAGGGGCTGCCTGAGATCGAGACCCAATCCTCTGAACAAACTTCTGTGGAGATCTAGAACTGCTACCTTCTCCAACAAAACTCCTCCTCTTCTGGCTTGGAGGGGAGCTTACAGCCAAACTATTTTCTCGCTCCACCATAGTAGCCAGATCAATCAATTCATGGAGAGAAGTAACTCGCTGACAAATCACGAATCTGCATATCTCAAGACACAGTCCTTCTTGAAATCGCTCCACTTGCAACTCTTTAGTAGCAATAAGATGGGGCGCAAAATGCCCAAGCTCTAAGAAAGCACGTGAATACTGGTCCACTGTTATATTCCCCTGAACTAGATTATTGAATTCCTGAGCTTTCTGCCTTCTCACAGCAGGAGGGAAAAATCGATCATCAAACTCCTTCTTGAAATGCTGCTAAGACACAGCGGCTAAGGATCCAAACTCTCTTTCCAAGAGATTTCGCTTCGCCCTCCACCAATTTACTGCTTCTCCTTGCAACAAATAACTGGCATATAAAACTTGTTGAGCTTCAGTGCACCCACAAATCTCAAATGTTCTCTCAATCCCATTGATCCAACCTTCAGCTTGGAGGGGATCTTCAAGTCTAAAGAACATAGGGGTCCAGTGCTTAAGAAATCTCTCATAAGAACACCCCATTTGCATAACCAATTTTTGATCAACTGGTGGCAGTTTGATATTTTGGTGAAACAGGTCTGCCATTCTAGTCAAGGCTCTAGCAATGGCATTATCAATCTCGCCGTGAGATGATTCCTCCATAGGTTCCTTATCCTGTCTCCTTGGCCTTACCATTTTTGTCAAAGCATAAACCTCAACCTCACTTTAGTTCCGGTTAGAACGCAAAATAATATAAATAAAACAATTTAAAATAAATAAATAACATAAAACAATTAAAACAAATAAATCAACACATTAAACACAAATGAAATAATTTCAAAACTACTTCAAATCAAGCTTAAAAATAATCTGGTACTTCACCTAAGAAACATGTGGCTTTACCCAGAGCCAAACCGCTCTGATACCACCTATGGCGCCCCCAACTTCCATGTATGGACACACACGGAAATCAAGACACCGGGATGATGATGACATGGTCAGGCACCCCATCGACATGTGCTGAGTGTGTGCAATGCAACACGTGTACAATAAACAATAGGCAGTGGAAAGGTTAAGTCAAATAACTAAGTACCAGAGTTTAATACAATACCAGAGTACTAAAAATCCACATGTCAACATAATACGATTTTTGTTTACAAAACAAACCTCAAATCAAATTAAATACAATAAGTAAAAGCGACAATAATCTTCAACACAAAATTATAGCCAATGTCCCTACTCCTCTGGCGAAGCCGCATCCTTGGGCTCAGTCTCATCAAAACCTGCATCAAAATCTACAGTACCAAAAAGATGGTACCGCAGGTAAGTAAAACCCAAAAAGCTCCAAGACAATAAATATATTAAAACAGCTAACGTTATGCATGTGCATGATGACCCAAGCTTAAAAACCTGAGAAAACTCCATTTCTCGAAAAACACAATTTTCCCACACACGCCAAAAATACCATTTGGCATAAAAATAGAAACCAGGAATAATTATATTAATTTCAATTTTAACTGTATGCACCATGGCCTCTCCTAGGAACCATCCACATACTCTGGCTTCCCATTTTCACCCCACAGGTAACGGCCGTGCAAGTGATACATGAGTGATGCCCAGTTCCACGCCCACCACGTACATAGCCAGGCATCCTCTGACTCCCGCCAGCCCAAGGAGTCACGGAGTCGGATCGAGAGCGCTACCATCCCGTCCAAGTCTCGGGCAAAAGCCTCAGGGGACGACACTCAGTATATTCTGCTCCCGAGTGTCCAGAGGAGCTCCACCAATATAATATCCTATCTTGGCTTGGGGATGATACACACGCACCCGTAAAACCTTAAATACAATTTTCTCAAAACACACACACACTCACGCATGCGTGCACAATGCCATGAAAGCAACAATCAAACAGTTATCAGCACAACCAGATAACCAAAACACAGTTTATAAAATTAGTGCAAAAATATATTAAAGTCTTAAAATTATTTTGAAGAAATACTTACAGCGCTTGGAAATAAATTTAGGAGGATTATGGAGGAACTGGAAGCACCAAAACAGCAACTCCACAGTGTAAAAAACATTGTGGCTGAATACACTGTAAACCCAAATTTCAACGGAGTCAAACGAAAACTTGAAATTGATAGGGTAGGGCCTAATGAGGTTGGTGAAGCTAATGGTATTGAAAGTTGGCCGTGGGTGGCGGTCGAAACGGTGGTTTAAGGCCCCAAAGTTCAAATCGGAGAGGGTGTTCGTAGGGGAGGCTCGGGCGACAGATCGGTGCAAAAAATGGGTTGGTTAGGACGACAAGGTGCTTGTGATCAAGTGGTGAAGAAATGGTGGCCAATGGTGGCCGGACGGTGGTAGAACGGCAAGGAGAAGCTCGCGGCTTCGCACGGCTACTTGCGGCATTAGGCGGCCTGAAAATTTATGGGTGAGGTTGCAGGTGACTGAGGGACCGAACGGCACTGGCGGTGTCAACCACGGTGGCCGGCAACGGTGATGACTAATCGGACTTGAGAGAGGAGAGAGAGACTACGTGCGAGCTGGGCATCCGAATGGGGAGGAAGAAGAAAAAGAAGAAAAAGAAAAGAAAAGGAAGAGAAAAATGAAAGAGGAAAAGAAAAGATGGGGAAAAAATGAGGTCCAATCCTCACCACTTTCAAGTCACAACTGATCCTCAAAAATATTATTTTTAAAACAGTAAATTTAATAAATCAGTTTAAATTTAAAACTAATTAAAATAAAATATTAAACTAGAATAATAAGCACTCTTTAAAATAAAAAGTAATTTAATTGCTGAACACTAATTAAAATTATGAAAGCACATTAAAATAATTCTCGATTTAAAAATTATAAAATAATCTCACGTAAACACGTTTAAATTATATTAAACAGCTAAAAATCAAATATTAAATTAAAAAGCCCTTCAATAAAAATGCACGTAAAAATCGGGGTGTTACAGCACTAACACTCATTTACTGTATACTGGTTGATTGTGTGATTGGATTGTGCTGTGTTTGGTTAGTTGTTGGATATTGATGTCATGTCTTGTACACTACATCTGCATGCATATTCATGTTTGTAAATGAAAATTGAATTTTTGTGTAATTGCATTCATGTTCATGTGTTTGTTGAAAACTGAGTTTTCATGTGTGAAATAGGAAAAGAGACTGTAGGGATGGTGGTATAGTCCCGCCTCTGATTCCCGCCTACGGTGCACGCGATAGAGATCATGGTAAGTAGGGATGGTGGTATTGTCCCGCCTGTGATTCCCGCTTACAGTGCTCTAATGGGTACCCCTTGTGTGGAAAGAAACTGTAGGGATAGTGGTATAGTCTCGCTTGTGATTCCCGCCTACGATGCACGCAATAGGGATGGTGGTATAATCCCGCCTGTGATTCCTGACTACGGTGCATTCAGTGGGGATGGTGGTAAGCAGAGATGGTGGTAGAGTCCCGCCTATGATTCCAGCCTATAGTGTCCTATAAATGTATGTGAATAATTTTCTAGGAAAAGATTGGATTATGGTTTTTGGGCCAAAATGAAATTTTGGCGTGTGTTGAAAAATATTCATTTTCGAGAAAAATGATGTTTTTAGATTAAGGCATATTTCATCATATGCATGCATATTGGTTGCATTAATGCGTTTTTATCTTTAGTTATTTAGATTATTACTTACCTACCGTAGATTTTGATGCAGATGAGGACGATAAGCCTTAGGGATTGGCTCCGTGGAGAAGGTGGCATGTGCTTGCTGCTGTTTTGGATTATAGGATTTGTTTCCCACATGTATATATTTAGCTTTTGCTGTATTTCTTGGATAACTGTTTAACTTTTAGTATACTTATATTTTGGTAATTTTGTATTTAAAAGTCTGGTACTTAGTTGACTTATTTATTTATTCGTTACGTTTTGTTGTGCACTTTTGCATGTTTCACACACTTGAACACTTGTTGTTGGGATGCGTGACCTGTGTTGTCATCATCCTGACATCACGATTCCCGTGCTGTTTTGTACATGGGAGTCGGGGCGTCACAAGCCTTGTTATATGATTCAGGTAACAATGCATTTAGGAAATGTAGCTTACAGCAGCTTAGCTTGCAGCAGCTTTATGACCATGTCAAATGACTTCATAGTCTAACCACTAATTGTTTTAATGTGAAGCAACTTGACTATGAACGATAGCTTTTGAGAACTTTTAACAGGTTGGATGAAGTGGACGTTTTGCTTTGGTTAGCAACTCCTCAAAATTGAGGTCTGGTGAAATATTAGAGGTATGACCTTGGTTATCTGGTACTACATTAGCATATGTTCTAGGTCCATTGTCCATAAAGGACCCCACACGGATGTCATCTAACATCTCGTCGACATCATCAATGTACTCATTGTAGTTATAGGCATCATCACCAATTTCTCCGTTTGAAGATGTGGTGTTGGCAAAATTTTCCTTCCCACCATGAAATATCCATTCCGTATAAGTTGTATCTATCCTAACAATGAACAAATGATCCTTAACCACAGTAAGATGATGGAAAGTTCTATTCCGGCATTGAGTACAAGGACACCTAATGAGATCTAGACCAAGTGCATGGGCCTTTGTCATATCTATGAATTGTTTAATGCTAGTAGCATATTCATTTGACTGCAATCTATCTTCGATATGCATCCAGGCCTTAACCATCTAGCATATAACAATGATTTTTTCAAGTTAATAAGAGAAAAACTAATGTGATTTCAAGAAAGTAAGTGAAAATATATACCTGAATAGTTGTGGCAAAACACTGATCAGATAGAGTGGAATGGACGAATATCTCCTAGAATAGGATGGTGTTAGGACAATCTAGTTCAAGGGTGGTGCCACCTTCATAGTATGTGTGAGCATCACCACATCTACTTGTTTGGAGGGCACTTAGTTGAAGCGAGTTAAGTAGTGTTCTAAGTGTAAGATGTCCCTTGATGATATGCCAATCTTGTAGACCTGTGTTTTGTGGGAAATAGATATGATATGTTTTGAAATATGTTGGAAATGTGGCTGGCATTTAGATGGTTAATGCAGTCCAAAATTTGGGTCCATTTTGCTATCTGAAATATATAATCGGACATGGCAAATGAGGAATGTAAAGGGAGACATTTCCAAGAATGCAGTTTGAGATGTTGAGAGATGAAATTCGGCTGCTGATTGTGGCTTCCTAGTATTTTATCCAAAAGTACTAGAGTAATAAGTACGCAAATCCACATGAGAAAGGGTTGCAGTACTTCCATTATTATAGCTGAAAATGGCTCAGGAAAATAGCTCCGCCAATGGTTGAGCTACCTATTTCTTCCCATGATAGGAATCCTAGGTAGCTAAGATGTCTTTCACTCTTGCGTATCTAACCATTTGTGAAGTGTGTATTCTTACCTAAGGTGTGAAGAGCAATCTAAACTACTTCACAAACACAATAGAATAAATCGTACAATATAAATACTAGTTGGTTTAGCTACTGTCCAATTCATCCATGTATTGGGCTATTTAATATACACAAGCAGTAACTAAAAATCCTAATTAAATATATAAAGGATTTGATATCTATATGTGATAGCAAATAGCAAAACACATCATACAAAAACAGTAAAGCTCATGTTGAAATGGTAGCCACTAAGGGTTGATATCAAATTAAATATATAAACACAAAGCCCTTTGCAATGATCATTAGAAAGGTGTTTGTAATATAGAAGTATGCAAGTTGATGTAGTTCAATGTTATTCATGCCAAGATTTTGTAAGCAATTTTATTCACCACATAGTAAGAGACAAAGGTTTTGTTTCTTCAAATTTTCGAATTGGTTGAATTTGATATCAACCCAGTCAAACATTACTATTCAATGATGCACAATTATTTGAGAAATAAAGATGGAATTTAACTAAAACATCACTAGAGGTAAAAAGAAAATTCCAAATATTGTTTTGGCATATGGCCATAAGGAAATAATGGAAGGTATAGGAGAAACCTCCAATCAAGAAGTACTCGAGGTTGATTAGCTTCTATTCGTTAATGATAGTAACCAAGATTGGTGATGAAAGGATAGGTGTAGGGTCCCTGGGGGGAAAACAACAACCATTTATTAAAATAACATAAATAGTTAGTTACGTAGCCAGTTAGTGGTAGGTTTGAAAAAATCTCTAAGAAAAAAAAGACTACAAGCATGGGGAATTATTTGCATCAGCTCCAGGACGTAAATTATCTCCTAATTGAGCAAACTTTAGATTAAAGCATGGGTAGGAGTCAATGGTAATTCAATTGGTATTTATGTTATATATATGGTTTAACCATTGAATGAGAGGCGAGAGGGATAAGAATGTCTCATGAAGAGAGTTTTATGATGTTCGTAAAATTTTTAGTTTATTCAATTTAACTGACTATGTAAGCTCGCAGGGTGGCAGAAGTGGGAATAAACAGAGCTGGAGAATTACATAGAGATCCTATGTAAAACCCAACAGAATATGAATCTATGGAGAGAATTGAACACATTCACTCACTCTTGACATCCTTTTCTATATTATAAAATGCATTGTATCATAGATCAAAAAGTCTATCTAATCATATGACATGGGTACTGTGAACTAAACCATTACTCCAATAAATTAGACAAACAAATATGACATCTACAATTTACGTTGAACTTGGTAAATAGAAAAACTCAATAAAATGAGCAAATATATGAAACTTTTCATTTGTTCCAATCTTGTAGTGGAGAATAAACCATCCAGTGATAAAAACATTGAGAAATAAGAAAAAATAAATATTTAGAAGATTAAAATATATGAAAGAGTCAACACAATAATAACATCTCTCCAGCTTGAATTGATTATATAGATTGTATGGACAAGTACAGACTGTAAACAAAGAATGGATTGTACCCACAATAGTGTACTAGGTCACAAAGCAAATACAAAACAAAATTATAAATCAACTAACACAATAAAAGGAAATCTTTGTATTAATACATGAAAAAATACTAAGTAGACTTGGCATGCTAGAAATCATGGGAATGAAAATGTTTATGTAAGCACAAATGCCTCGGGGTGACCATCTCTGCCGTAACGCAAAAAGTGCAACAATATGCACTACCCATTCTTTCACCAAAAAATCATAAATATTTCAACGTTTCACACAAACATAAAAACCATCACCACTGAAACCTTTGCATCATCATACTTAACTTTCACCAATCAAAATACCATAAAACATTTCCCAATATACACCCAAGTAATCTAGACTTAAAATGAAACAAAATACAAGAATATTGAGCCAAAAGAAATACTCACAAAGATCTATGTGACGTCCCAACCTCCGCTTGGAATGGGACAGAGACTTAGGATAGGTTTGGGGGGTAAAATGAGAATTTTGTGTTTTGTTTTAGAGTTTAAAATATTATTTTTTAGTTTTAAAATTTGAAAAAGTTGAATTGGGATTTGAAAAAGGTGTATTGAGATTTGAAAAAGTTGAATTGTTTATTATATTTTATATAGAGATTTGAAAAAGGTGTAATGATGAGTTGAGATGAGATGTGAATTTTTGAAAATTTTTAACATCCAAACCTATCCTTAGAGCGTTGGGACATAAAACACAAGGTTACATACCCCCGTACATGACAATTAATATGCAATGCATCCTAGTATACAATAATTGCAACGGAATAAGGGTGATTAGTTATAACTCATGCAAGAATGGACTAAATGCATCCCAATAGCTTTGATAACCATCATAAGTTCAAACTTAAGGATAGCATTTCCTTAATACAAATTACTTAATCCAAGTTTCAAAATTAGATCAACTATTTCATACGCTCTGAAATATGAAGAGTCAATGCTTAAAAGCCTGAAAATTATTTGTAGTCTTTGTTCAAGGTCTGGCTCCTCTTCAACCATCTGCATCCAGTGATCCATCATGTTCATCCTCTACCGGTCCTATCACAACTCTATCATTCCGAGGGGAATGATAGTGGTCCCACAAGGGGCGAGATTTTCATGAAATCTCAGTAAGTTAACAACCAACTTGCATAGAGATAAATTATGCATGAAGGTTGATAACTATGAAGTGAATGAAATGCAGAACATTGTGCATGTATCTCCTATCCAGATTCCTATCTTTAGAAAAACCTTGATGCACTTTCACTTTCTCATTCCAAGAACATGACATTTTGAAAGAGAACATTTCATACTTCATTGCTTTCAAAAATCATAATATTTCATCATTTATTAAAGTCATCATTAATATACGTATGGTAGCAACATGGTTCCCCATAAGCACCGTGAGCACCTGCCAGTGACTGTAGCACAACTCATGTTGACACTACGTCTTATTGTTATCAACCCATTGGTAATATAACATAACATTATAACATCATAATGTATGCACCTACCAGTGTTATGTATTATAACATATTGACTTCGTTTCGACGTTTAAAAAGAACCCATTCAAACCTCATTGAATGTTCTTTGTCAACCAAAAGGTTACCACTCCATTCTTAAATACTCCAAAGTGGACAGATGAGTTCCACTAGGATGATTCCCCATCCTAGTTCTTGGAGTCATGACACAAATTATTTTCATGCTAAGTTAAAAAATGTGTTCCATGACATGTGCATATATATAGCAAGTTTTTTTATGTGAAATGACATTTATAGATGCAATATGCTAAAATGGTTAAAGTATCACATTTCATGTAAATATATACTCAATATATCATATAACAAGATACTTTACGCTCAATGTGATAATTGAAACATAAATGAAGCATTTATCAATAAATCATAAATAATCTGTCAACATGTAAGTTACAGGCCAACTTACAAACTTCCGGAGTAATTGAGAAAAATGTTGTAACTGTGTAAATCAAGAGCATACTAAGTTAGGGTTAATGCTTCTATGGGTGAGATCCAAAATCAAATACTTCAAAAATGGGTATTTACAAAAATAACCCTAGACCTTCAAAAATTGCCGTTAAAGCTCTAAATTTTCACTAATTGCAATGAAATCTAGATTTAATAAAAATTCCTAGACTTCATATTTTTGGCATTCTAAAACCATCTATGCCCTTGTATTTTTAAAAATCAAAGTAGAACTTTCCCAAATAGTCCCAACCCAAGGCATGTACTTTAGTTGATACCTAAGTGTATTTTCAACTATTGATCTCTATGGTTACATGCATACGAAATTTTCTTTAATCACAAATGATCACTAACATCTTTAATGACATAGTAAAGACTAATTCTTGGATAATATAGTTCATCCCAACACTTAGTCATGGCTAAGATATCCTTAATCTCTACTTCATTTGAAACCGATTCATACTAGATGATCAAAACAACATAGATTCAAAACTTGCCATGGCATACTTCTAACGACAATTTAAACCTTCCATAAATATGATAAGACAATAATAAATCATATCAAATCATGCTAAAATCATGCCATAGCTAAATGTCCACTTAAAATCATTTAATTATCCCCTCAATGAACCCAGTTTTGCTTAAATCATGGTAACATTTTCTAAACTCAACCAAAATTTATTCCAACACTTGAAAAAAAATCTTGAGATGTAAACTAAGATCAAGGGTAAGAAAAATTACAAATTTGGTAGCCCACTCAAGCTCCTAGCGCAAGAACTCCCAAGAACACTCAAACTCATTCACTTTTGGTTTCTCTGAAAACTAAGGGGGAAGATTGATCTTTATGCTCAAGGGAGGGCTAGAGATGACGTGTGGAGGAAATGAGAAGGTGAGGGAGCTATTTATAGGCGGCTGGGGTAGGAGACGTTGGCTTTGGTCAAGGGAAATGATAGAAGATGGTGTATGAATCTGAAATTTTCATATTTGCACTCCATCGCTAGAGTCATCTTGTGCAGGTCAAAACAGCGTCCTAAACTATCATGATTTCACTCTTATGGTTGTGACATTACTCCTGTTGGGGCTGGCTAACTCTTGAGGCAGAGGAGAGGGAAAAAAAATCATCAAAACCACCCGAGGGAGCTGATGAGTTCAATTGGTTTTTCCCTTGGCAGATTTTAATTATTGAATTGTCTAAACCCTTTGAACCATCATGAAGGTGCAGCCCGAAATAAGCTGATGGGATAAAGGAGTCCTGCTAAAATCCCAGACTGCTATTTGCATCCGTTTGAGAGGGGGAATAGTGGCCTAAAACCATCATGATTTCTTTCCTACTGTGACTGTAATGGTCTAACAGTGGTGGCTAGGTCGTGGGTGATAACTATGATTTTCATCCTGACTGGTGAGAGGCAGCAAGAATTGAAGAGAGCTGATGAGTATTTGGGCGAGGAGCCTTGTCCCATAGCAGCAAAGAGATTTCTCTTGCCCAAAGGCGAGAAGGCTTACCTCTCGATAGGCGAAGAGATTCGCGACTAGAGGGCGAAGACCTAGAGCCAATATATTTTTACCTTTTGGGTGAGAAGACTTGGTGACAAGGTTCTAGGTGAGAAGACTTGGGCAACTAGTCTAACTGGCCAACTTAAAAGTCCAACCTAAACGACATCGCGGGCAACAACTGGAAAAGGCGAGAGGAGTCTTTCATCCCGATAGGCGAGAGGAGTCTTTCATCCCAATTGGCATGAGGATTCTTTTATCCCAATTTTCATCCTAGTCGGGAGTCTCTCCACTCGGTAGGAGTGTGGTCTTTGTGACCTCCACGCCTGCTCATTTGTGACCTTCTCGCCCGATGTATAATCAGTGCACATGGCATCTACTCAGTGGGATAATTCCTTTTGACCAGGAATAATCTGCTGCTGACCACTAAATCTGAGTTTTGCAATCAATCTGATGGCGACCAAAACCTTCCATGCTCCACAAATCAAGCCGCATATCACTGAATCGTCCATTTCGATAATTTCGTTATTCTTGGGATAATTTCCTTTTATGGGCCCCTTGGCATTGATCCTCAAAATTAAATAAGCACTAAAACTTCTCCAAATAATATCAAGCTCCAAATTTTCTTCTAATAATTCTTCTAAACTCAAAGTATAAGGTCCTCTTGCCAACTCTATTATCCAAAATTATTCTTATTCTAGAATAACTCAACTCCTAATTAACTAGGATTAAGGTTACAAAGGTCAAGGTCTAAGAAGCTTTTTAGGCAGGGTGTTACATCCTCCCCACCTTAAAAAGAAGATTTCATCCTCGGAATCGGGATATGGATGTGGATGAATAAAGCATGCAACACACATATACTATACATACCTACTAGAGATTCTATGGTCCCGAACTAGATAAGAAGTCTTCATTGACATCATCTGACAGTTCCTCCTAAGTGTGGTAGCAGAATCGATCCTATTCTGAGTCATAGTACGTGTAAACTTGTTCTTCCATTTCCCTCTATTATTCAATTGATGCATATTCTATCTTTGGAGATCCCTCTTCACGGTATCATATGCTGCGAAAAGAGAGGGCAGTGACTCTGAGGTATCCATGGAACAAATAACTGGATACAACGGCTCTTAGTTTTTGTTTCATCTTTCTTTCTCTATGTGGCTTCTTTAACATTGTGATTTCGCCAAAGAACCTTCACTAAAGGAATTTTTTCCCGATTCCCAAGGTCCTTTGCTTTCCAACCCATAATCTAAACGAAAACTTCCTCGTATGCCAAGTTGGATTGTAACCAAATTTCCTCCAACTCTTTAGGGAAAAATTATGGTTGCTAACTCTAAGTTGTGGGCGGGGTAATTCTGCTTGCGGCTCCTAAGTTGTGAGTGACGCTGAATCTTGCATCCAAGTCCTAATAGTCTAGAGAGACTCTCTACAAACCTTTGGTAATAACCGACTAATTTTAAGAAACTTTGGACCTTGTGTACTTTGGTAGGATGCTTCCTATTCACTACTTCTATAATCTTACTAGGATTAGCTACTCCATTACTCGAAATCTCATGCCCTAAGAATTTTACGTCCTTGAGCCAAAATTCACACTTGCATACAAACTATGTTCCTTTAATCTTGCTAGCACTTAAGCTGAGATGTTGCCTATGTTCCTCTATCTGAAGCTTCAACTCCTTTAATTCTAACAAGGCAATGTAGTATGATGTTCTATTTGTGGTAGGTTGCACGTTCGTCCCTGACACAAAAGGACATCATTGTACCTAAGCCAAATAAGGCATATGTCATGCCTCCGCATATCGTGATATTACTTAAAGCATAATCATCAACTACCATCTACCTAATGGCTAAATTATAAGGACTAACTTCTAAAAAAGAGAGGGGTACTTAAGGAAAAATCCAGTAACGACTTCCGTTTCTTCAACTCCTGGTGCTTCCTTGTCCATATCATCGGGGGTAATTGCGTAAACACGGGTTTGGGCAGGTGGCCTTAGATCTGACTTGTTACTAGGGTTATGGTCATTTCTACCTCCTTGTGTATTCTGAAGGCACTCCCGAATCATATGTCCTGACTAACCGAACGAAAAACATACTCCTAAACATTCTCCACTGTGATTCTTTCCACACTTTTTGCAGGTAGCAGGTGGAGCCATCATAATACCTTTACCCTGACTAGCTTCATGTATAATCCTTCTTTTGGCATGATTCCCTTCTGTAAAGAAGGAATAAGTCCTCTTTCACTCAAGGTTAATCTGGGCTACCAAACTTCGTTGTTCTGCTTCTGATATTGCCATTATGTTAACCAACTCTTGGAAATTGTTGATGCGAAACCCCGCTACGTAACTGCAAATCCTAGGTTGTAGTCCTTCTTGAAATTTCTGAGCCTACATCCTTTTAGTGGCGATCAGATGTGGAGCAAACTTCCCTAACTCCATAAACTTTGCAACATATTGTTCAACAGTGAGATTGCCTTGTACTAACGTGGCAAACTCCTAGGCCTTCTAAGTCTTTATTGACTCTAGGAAGAATCGATTATCAAACTCTTCCTTGAACATATCCCAGGTCAAAATGGTGATATTTCTCAATTATCTTATCAGAAGCTACCTCTTGGTGTCCCACCAGATACCAACTTCTCCTTGAAGTAGGTGCACCGCATATTGTACCTTCTGTTCTTTAGTATATCCGCTGATCTCGAAGGTCCTGTCGAGATCCAATAACCACATATTGGCTTTCATAGACCCCTCAGCTCCCATGAAGTTGGGGTATCTATATATCAAGAACTTTTCATAGGAACACCCTTGGTTTTCAATCTATGGGCGCGGCTGGTTCTACCTCAGGATTACTTCTTGTTGTTGTTTCATAGTCTCTGTCATATGGTGAATTGTGTCTGCCAAATCACATCCTCCATTGAAGCCATGATCTTGTTCTCTGTAATTGTTAAAACCTTCAGCATTCCTTTCTTACCTTCCACGTGTCATATTGGCTTAATCCTCTCAACTCCTGTGATGTATGCGCATCAGATCGAGCTTCTACTGTAGGATTCAAGCCTATGCAAAATAATGATTCAAAACTATATTCTGGCATAAAATTCCTAAGGACATGTTGGTTTATCCAAAGATGTAATTGCTTTAATACCATCCTATGACGCCCCCAACCTCCGCTTGGGATGAGATGGAGACTTAGAGCGTCAAGACATGCAACACAAAATTACATACTCCTGTACATGACAGTTAATATGCAATGCATCATAATACGCAACTAGTAGCATGCAATAAACGCAGCGGAATAAGGGTGATTAGTTATAACTCATGCAAGAATGGACTAAATGCATCCCAATAGCATTAATAACCATCATAAGTTCAAACTTAAGGACAGTGTTTCATTAATACAAACTACTTAATCCAAGTTCCAAGGTTAGATCAACTATTTCATACGCTCTAAAGTATAAAGAGTCAATGCTTAAAGGCATGAAAATTATTTGTAGTTTTCGTTCAAGGTTTGGCTCGTCTTCAACCATCTACATCCAATGATCTATCATGTTCATCCTCTACCAGTCCTGTCACAACTCTATCATTCCTAGAGGAATAATAGTGGTCCCACAAAGGGTGAGATTTTCATGAAATCTCAGTAAGTTAACAACCAATTTGCACATAGATAAGTTATGCATGAAGGATGATAAATATGGAGTGTACGAAATGCAGAAAATTGTGCATGTATCTTCCATCCAAATTCCTCAACATCTTTAGAAAAAACTTAATGCACTTTTGTTTTCAGAGAACATTTTCACTTTCTCATTCCAAGAACATGGCATTTTGAAAGAGAACATTTTATACCTCATTGCTTTCAAAACTCATAACATTTCATTGTTTATTAAAGTCATCATTAACATGCATATAGTAGCAACATGGTTCCCCATAAGCACCATGAGCACCTGCAAATGACAGTAGCACAACTCATGTTGACACTACGTCTTTGTCTGTAGACATTGTTCTTAATGCATTGTTAATATAACATAACATCATAACATCGTGTACATCCACCAGCGTTATGGGTCATAACATATTGACTTCTCTCTGGTGTTCTTTAAAAGGAATCCATTCGAAACCCATTGACTGTTCTTTTTCAACCTAGAGGTTACTATTTCATTCTTAAACACTCTGGAGTGGATAGAGGAGTTCCACTAGAATAATTCCTCATCCTAGCCTTTGGGGTCATGAAAAAAATTATTTTCATACTAAATTAAAAAATGTGTTCCATGACACATGCATATATATAGCAAGCTTTTTATGTGAAATGATATTTGTAGATGAAACATGCTAAAATAGTAGAAATGTCACATATCCTGTAAATATACACTCAATGTATCATATAACATGATACTTTCTACTCAATGTGATAATTGAAATATGAATGAGGCATTTATCAATAAATTATAAATAATCTGTCAAGGTGTAAGTTAGAGGCCAATTTACAAACGTCAAGAGTAATTGAAAAGAACATTGTAGCTGTGTAAATCAAAATTGTACTAAGTTAGGGTTAATACTTCTTTGGGTGATATCCAAAATCAAAAGTTTCAAAAATATATATTTACAAAAATACCCATAGACCCTCAAAAATTGCCGTTAAGGCCCTAAATTTTTACTAATTGCAAATGAAATCCAAATTTAATAAAAATTCATGTACTTCATATTTTTGGCATTCTAAAACCATTATAACCTTAAATTTTTAAAAATCAAAGTAAAACTAGCCCAAATGATCCCAACCAGTGGTATGCATTTTAGTTGATGTTTAAGTATATTTTCAACTATTGATCCCTATGGTTTACATGCATACGAGATTTTCTTTAATCATAAATGATCACTAACATCTTTGATTACATAGAAAAGGCTAATTCTTAGATAATAGAGCTCATCCCAATGCTTAGTGCTAAGATATCCTTAATCTCTACTTCATTCGAAACCGATTCATATTAAATGATCAAAACATGATAGATTCAAAACCTACCATGGCATGCTTCTAACCACAATTTAAACCTTCCATAAATATGCTAAGATAATAATAAATCATATCAAATCATGCTTAAATCATGCCATAGCTAAATCTCCACATAAAATCATTTAATTATCCAAACCATTCCTTAATGAACCCGGTTTTGCAAAAATCATGGTAACCTTTTCAAAACTCAAGCAAAATTCATTCCAACACTTGAAAACAAAGCTTGATATGTAAATTAAGATCAAGGGTAAGAAAACTAACAAATTTTGGAGCCCACTCAAGAAGTCTCGAGAACTCCCAAGAACACTCAAACTCATTCACTTTTGGTTTCTCTCAAAACTAGGGGGGAAGATTACTCTTTATGCTCGAGGGAGAGCTGGAGAAGAGGTGTGGAGAAAATGAGAAGGTAAAGGGGCCTTTTATAGGTGACCAAGGGGAAGGGGACATTGGCTTTGGTCGAGGGAAATGATGGAAGATGCTGTATGAATCTGAAATTTTCAGATTTGCACTCCAGCGCCTGAGTCATCTTGTGTAGGTCAAAACAGTGTCCTAAACCACCATGATTTCACTCCTATGGTTGCTAAATTACGCCTATGGTGGCTGGAAAGGTCATGGGGCAGAGGAGAGAGAAGAAACAATCATTAAAACCACCCGAGGGGGCTAACGGGTTAGATTGGTTTTTCCCTTGGCAAATTTTAATTATTGAATTGTCTAATCCCTTTGAACCATCATGAAGGTGCAATCCGAAATAAGGTGATGGGATGGAGGTGTCCTGCTGAAATCCCAGACTGCCTTATATAGTTTGCATCTTTTTCAGCAAGGGAAAAGTGGCCTGAAACCACCATGATTTTTTCCTTACTGTGGCTACAATGGTCTTACAGTGGCAGCCAAGTCGTGGGTGATAAGTGTGATTTTCATCTTGACTGGTGAGAGGCAGTGAGAACTAAAGAGAGTCGACGAGTATTTGGGTAAGGAGCCTTATCCTATGGTAGCAAAGAGATTTCTCTCATCCAATGGCGAAAAGGCTTACCTCTCGACAGGCGAGGAGATTCGCGACTAGAGGGCGAAGGCCTGGGCACGAAGACTTGGCACCAATATATTTTTACCTTCTGAGTGAGAAGACTTGGGCAACTAGTCTAATAGACCAACTTAAAAGTCTAACCTAAATGACATCGCGGGCAACAACTAGAAAAGGTGAGAGGAGTCTTTCATCCCGATAGAGAAGAAAAGTCTTTCATCCTAATACGCAAGAGGAGCCTTTCATCTCGATTGGCCAGAACAATCTTTCATCCTGATTTTCATCCTGGTCAGGAGTCTCTCCACTCGGTAAGCGAGAAGAGGGCCGTGTGGTCTTTGTGACCTCCATGCCGGCTCATTTGTGACCTCCACATCCGATGTATATTCAATGCACAAGGCATCTACCTAGTGGGATAATTCGTCCCAACTGGGATCAATCTGCTACTAACCACCAAATTCGAGTTCGCAATCAATCTGATGGCAACCAAAACCTTCCGAGCTCCATAATAAATCTGATGGTGACCAAAACCTTCCGAGCTTTACAATAAATCTGATGGCGACTAAAACCTTCCGAGCTCCACAAATCAAGCCGCATATTACTGAATCTTCCATTAGATAATTCTGATATTCATGTGATAATTTCCTTTTATGGGCCCCTTGGCATTGATCCTCAAAATTAAATAAGCACTAAAAATTCTCCAAATAATATCAAACTCCAAAATATTCCTTTTTCCTCAAAAGCCACTATTGCATAAGAATCTTCTAATAATTCCTCTAAACCCAAAATATAAGGTCCTCTTGCCAACTCAAATATCTAAAATTATTCTTATTCAAGAATAGCTCAACTCCTAATTAACTAGGATTAAGATTACTAAAGTCAAGGCCTAAGAAGCATTTTAGGCGGGGTGTTACATCTGGAATGGAGCAAATAAAAGCTATCAAAAAATTGCCTCTCAAGTCTTTCTCGATCTACTCTTGAAAAGTGAGGAAAATTCTAATTTTTTACATAATGGTACATAGTGAGTTAAAGCACACAAGGGGAAATGATAAAATCTACTTTGTTGTTTTATCCAACAAGAGTTACCTAGCTTATCATTTAAAGTAAACAAAATAAATAAAAAAACAAATAAAGATAAAATTTTTCTATTATAAAATAGCATAAGCTAGATAGAAAATTGGTTATAACGATCATTAACATATTTATATATTATTATAGAAAAAGGTTCATAATATTTTACTGGTGTTGAGCAAATGGATTATAAACATTTTTGTATGGGCGATTGAATTTTGTGTTTAGATTATTAACCAACTCTCACCATTATTCAATATCATTGATATTACATACAACGTAAGAGAGTCCATCCAATGGGGTGATGACAAATGTAATAAGGCTTCAATACACATCAAGTGAATATAGGCAACACAATTATAAATAGCCTTGCAAACATGGAAAGTAGTTTCATGGCAAAGTAGCTAAACCCATTTTAAGATCCCCTTGACCAATTCTAAGATTTTAAACAACCAATTCTATGCTCCACTACTTATCTAATATAATCCTTTTTACAGGTCGAAACACATACCAAAAAAGTAAATGGTACACAAAATAGAATGTGGATTTTGTGGTGTGAACAAAAGCTAACCCCCACTATGGGTAGTCATGGGAGTGGTGATGAAGGGCCCCGACAAGATTTTGGTGGACGGCCAGGACATTGTTGGTGATGGCGCCTTTGAAGAGTGAGTAGATGAGCAGGTCGGCGCCCAAAATGATGGTAGTCCCTTTGGGGAAGTGTATGCGCCTGAGTTTGGGGCTCTCATGGCCCCAAAGGTTGAAAATTCTCACTTACTCCTCATAAAAACATAACTTACTAACTTTTGACTTAATTTGCAAAATTACCCCTTAACTTTTGTGAAATTGCAAATTAGCCACTAAACTTAAAAAAATTACAAACGAGCACCAAAACTTATCAAAATTTACATAACTCATGTAAGTTTCATTCATAACTCATGTAAGTTTCATTCTTAGTACAATTATGGGATTACAATTTACAAAAACTCAGCCCTACTATAAGAACTCCTCTAGGCCGAACCATATATAGGGTAAAAATGATGTTTTGCTTGCTACTTGGCCATTAATCACACCATCATGCTTAGACCCAACTTTAACAACTCATAAATATCAAGTCCCTAGTTCTAATATTATTTCAAGACACAAAAAATCAAGAATTATAAAAAATCATAAACTCACCATCTCAAATAATTGCACAAAACTTCAAGATTGTGTCAAACAGAACCTAATCTTGTGTTCTTGGTCTATCACTTGCATTTTAACACCAAGGACTCCAAAAGTTCACAAATCTCACTTCTAACATGCTCATCTCTCAAACCTAGTTAGTGACATACTTGACTACGCAATAAAACTCAACCTATACATCAAATGAGAATCGGCTTGCATAGAAAACATAGAATTCGAAACTTAGCATGCATTTGACTTGAACATAGAGTCCTTGATTTACATGCATAGAATCTTGGAATACTACATCCATATACCTCAAATTCAAGTACGAACTTGATCTCAAATACAACATATCATAGCAAATAATCACACCAAAACATCCTTAAGCCCAAGAGCCTCTAAATCATGCACTAAAACATACTCTTTGCATATTTATCCAAATCCAACAAAACCTTAGTCCTAAAGCTTTATAAATCACACTCCATCCATAAACCAAAGCTTTAAGAGCATGACTTTATAAAAACCAAAACCATAGATTCAAGACCCTAAAGCTAAAAGCCAAACTAAACCAAACAAACCACATGTTGGAGGATTCAGTTCTAACACTTAGTAGATCATGCAAATCCATTTTATTAAAACCTAATATTCTATAAATCAAACCATGAACTTGCAAAAAAATCATAGCAATACCCCATAGCACCAAAATTTACAAGACTTTTCAATAAAACATCACAAACTTTCGAAGCTTAACAATAAACTCCAAACCAATCACCATTCCACGAAAACACTAACATCGAACCTTCAAATAAAAATTATCCAACACTCTTTCAATAATCTAGGACCCAAATCTTAATAAAGTAAAGAAGGTATTTGAGTTACAAAGGAACTTACAAAGACGGAAAACAAAAGAGAACAGCACCAAAGTTTTTCTCCAAAGTCACACTTGTTCTCAAGGAAAGATATGAAAATATTTCAAAGTGAGGCTTAAATGGAATCGGATGATGACTTTTACTAGGTGGAATGCATATTTAATGATGTGAAGATAGCTCATGAGAGTGGTTTAAACCAAGAGGGAAACACTTAGTCAAATGGAGAGCATTTAGGGTTTGGGAACAATTTAGAGCTTTGGTTACCCTAGTGATTTAGGTTTCGGTTTCTCTTCCAATATTTGGGGTTTCATTAGAGTTGAAACCTGATTTGGGGTTGGCCAAAAAGCACTTGAGTGGGTGGAATAGAAAAATGTAAGAGGACATATTGACTTACTTGATTTTCACTCCATTCACCTTACACATTTGTTATCCTATTGAAAAATGTCAAGTGGATTTTCAAATGGAGGGTTATGATGATGTCATGTTTCCAAAAATGTTTTTCTAGTGATTCTAGGCTAATTTGGACATTCTACATGGAGATTTGTCAGCTGTTTGAATCAGATGCCACATGGCACTCTCCTGAGGGTCTACTATTCACCTGAAAAATTCATGACTTTTTATCGTACTATAAAATCCTAAATATTCATTTGAGTCTAATACTGCAATTCATTTAGCCAATTTAATTTTTAAGTATCTCAAATTATACTAGTTACTTCTTGAATAGTTATACCGAACATAACAAGTTAGATGCACCTTCTCCTTCCCATATGGCTTACTACCTCCGAACATTTCCAAGCAGAAAAAAATTCCTAGTCTTTCAACTCCAAAGGATGTGGCTTTCACCAAGGTCACTCCTCTGACTCAAAACCCTCCAAGGGGAATAACATCACTCAGCTCTCTTTCTCCAGTACAAAGTCGACCAAGGATAATCTTCCAAACTGTCAGATCTGCAACAAGCACAACCATTGTCAAGTGCTCCAATAGTTTTAATAACTCATTCCAAGCTGATAGAGTTCCCCAAGCTCTTGTTGTCATGAAACTTGTTGACTTTCAAGACTTAGATTGGTTTTCAGGAAACTTGTTGACTTTCAAGACTCAGATTGGTTTTCAGATCCTATAGCCATTGATCATGACAATCCATGTAATCTTTATGACCTTCAACCTTACAATGTGTAACAGTTTAGTTGTAATGGATGAATGTAAATGGAAGATAAATGAGAATGGATAATGGAATGGAAAAATAGTATAATGATAGAGATGATAAAATGGCCTGCTTCGAGGGAGGCACCTCCAGATTCAGAGTACTGAATATTCTCAATGATTTTGCATAACCAACTCTGTCAGAGTGACAGACCTACATAGTACTAAAAACAGGAAATGACTAAATTGTCCTTTAACATATCAAGGGCTATAGTTATTACATCATAATAAAAGACAGCAAATAACATTGCGGTCCATTAGGTGAACTTCCAGCCCACGTCCCTTGTAATTATACTGATGTCGTGTGACAAACCCTTCCCCTTCAAAGCACCTTGTCCACAAGGTGCGGTCACAATTGTCCCACCACCCTAGTAGATATTGAGCTAACCCAACAAGTGAGACATCTTGTTAATTTGCCCAAGCAGCAGTAAATGCTTGATAATTAAGCAACCCATCAAGTTGGCAAACCCCTATACTGCCTCTGGCAATTCCGTTGTTCCCATTGTCAAAGAATGGGAAAGCTTTGAGTGAATGCTCATCAATGCCCATATTTTTAAGGTGAACTAAAACAAACTCTCCATGAAACTCTGTAGAAAGCTCCTGGCTAGTTGGACCACCACCAACAATAGCAAAATGACACTTTAAATGTAATATCGGGTAGCCGATGAGTGAATGCTAAATAAGCACAAGGTGCTGCCACTTGCACCTCATACGAGGGGTTCATCAGAATCTTAATAGCGTCCAGGTCATACAATTCATTTATATGGAAGTTATTTCCCTTCCTCTATCAAAGGGCCAAAAGACACCTCTAAGTGGCAAAAAATCAAGCAACTGAGGAGCAAGATTCGTATCTACTAAAACTTGCAAACCCATGAATATTTATCCACCACAAACTACAAGCAAGGTAGAAGGGACTTTATATACCTCAACCATACCAAATATCACAACATTTGCCAATTCAAAATCATCCAGAGACTGTAAATCTTCATAACTCAGAGTCTCATGCTCCTCTTTCAGTGTTTGGGAGCACCGTCTTTTATAGGAAATTGATGTAACTAGACTTGGAATGATGTTGTTCCTACAATCCACTGCGTCGCCCGTTGAAGTCAGAACTCCAGGCCATGTTAAGCTTCGAATCTGAACATATGTGTTTGCTGTAGGTATGTCGTGTGAGTTCTTTGGCCGAATAAGAGCTTCAACCTTGTTGTAGTCCATCCTCTAAATCGGGTTTTTGCTCTCATCACTTAGATTCGAAGCTATCAATGTTGCACAAAGAACTCTAGATTCATCAGCTAGGGTCCCTTCATGCCTTTCATCAAACAACTCCCAGGCAACAGTTCCTCTGGCTAATCTCACTGTGCCGCCCTTTGAAGTGTAACCCCACATATCCATTCCACCGAATGAGAAGCCCGACATGGTGGTTCTCCACCTTCTGGTCACATGAATGGATCTTTTTCATCAAGAGCGCACGCCTATAGTTCAATAATCCTAGTTATCTATAAAGAATAACCTCCAAGAATTCCAAAGGCATAGTTTGCAACAACCCAAGCATATATCCCTTCCTCAGAACCGCTAATAAGGAAAGCCCACTCACCCTGATGCTTAAACACTGAAGGCTGGTGCTCCAGGACATCCTTTAGCGACTGTAATGCAGCCTTGAATAACTAAATGGTGTTGCTCGCCTTGGTAGCCTTCACCAGTAGTTGCGGTTTGACTGCTATGAAAACCAAGGTGTCAGTCACGCCCTTGGCAGCTCCTCTGTTATGGGCCTTCTGCTGCGCTATTGAGCCACCAAAGGACAACAAATACGAACTAAGCTCAGCTGAGAATGGGTCAAAGAAGTTGGATCAGCTTCTGAAGTTGGGTGGAATCATTGACTTGTTTGCTTGATTTCAATTTGAGAATTTGGAAATGTGAATCTGCTGACAAAGGTGACCCTCCTAAAGGAGATTGGAGCAAAACTCGAACCCATTGATGGAAAAAAAATACAAGAGGATTGGCGTTTCGAGTAGGGATTCAGCTGAGGGTTTAGGAGGGTGTAGTCTATTTTGATTTCTGTTGGGAAATAAGGGTGTCAATTTTGGTTGATGCACTCTAAATAGGGAAAAGGTTAGTTTCTCTACCCTATAGGTCTTCCAGGGGGGATGCCATGTGAGACAAGGCCATTCGTTTGGGCCTCCCTCCATGAAGCACATTTCCTCAGCAATTGCAGATTTCCTTGTGAGATCCTTCCTGATTGCTGAAGCCAAACAAGCCAGATTCAACGTAATAAGGAAACCTTTTGAAATTTCCTGATTGTGAACAGAATCCGGAAACATAGAGATTGTAGAAATAGATAGAAGGAGGAGAGGGCAATCTGACGATGGAATTGTTTTCTGATCTCTAGCGGAATTTATGGAAACCTGAGAAATAACAATCGGATTGAGCGTGATTGCTTATTTTTCTTCCATAGCATCTGCGTCTTCCTTTTCGAGTTCACAGATTATATCCTCCAATTGGTAGAAGCTTTCTTCAAATTTGTCAAGAGACTGTTGAAATATTTGGTGCATTTTGTTGTGGCTCGTCTGAAAATCCTTAAAGTGTTGTTGAAGAACATCAAAGCTTTTAAGATTTGTTCCAGTAGCTCTTTGGTATTGAGTAAAGATAAGATAAAATTTTTCATTTCACCTATTGATGAAACCAATGCCAAGGAAAGATTGGCTATGGATACCACTTGTAACAGTTTAGTTGTAATGGATGAATGTAAATGGAAGATAAATGAGAATGGATATTGGAATGGAAAAATAGTATATTGATAGAGATGATAAAATGGCCTGCTTGGAGGGAGGCACCTCCAAATTCAGAGTACTGAATATTCTCAATGATTTTGCATAACCAACTTTGTCAGAGTAACAGACCTAAATAGTACTGAAAATAAGAAATGACTAAACTGCCCTTTAACATATCATGGGCTATAGTTATTACATCAAAATAAAAGACAGCAAATAACATTGCGGTCCATCAGGTGAACTTCCAGCCCACGTCCCTTGTAATTATACTAATGACATGTGACACAATGGCTCTATTGGTCTTTTGGTCAGTAATGTCATCACTCTTCCTATAACCCACACTGGCAAAGCATCTATTGGTCCCAATCTTAAACTTAATGATGTTATCATTGTCCCTACTATCACAAAGGATTAATTATCTATTAGTAAACATACCACTAATTATCCACTTATTGTTGAACTTGGTGGTGATGGTTTTGTGATCAAGGACAAAGCAATTCAGAACATCCTAGCAAAAGGGCATAGATGCAGCCACCTATATACCTTTGACGGTGATCCATTTGCTTGTTTTTCTTCCCGCTATTGAAAGACTGATTCCCAATGCAACAGTCCGCTAGAAATTCATTGGTGCAATTTCTATTGACTTTAGGAACCTCGAAAAACCCTATAAGTCTTCACGAATCGACCAATCGTGTAGATTTTAGTCTATCAACATAGTTAGTGTTATCACTACTATGGTGCTAGAAATATGAGTTGAATTATTTGAGATAGTTAGAAGTGTCAGAATGCATTGTGGTCTATGCCATTAGACTCAGTTGATTATTTAGGATTTTATAACGTATTAACCCATTTTCATAATTTCAGACAAAACACCTGTTTGAAATTGTGATTTTATTTTTAGGGATACTTCAGGGCTGAATTTTGGTAAACGGTTAATATGAATATTTAGGATTTTTCAGTACTAAGTTTATTATATATATTTTTGGAGTGAATAGTAACCTCAATAAGCACACCAAGTACAATGTTTTCAAAATCACAGTGTGAAATGTCCAAATTAGGTTGGAGAAGTTTTATTTGGACACTTGACAAGATCTTAGACACACATAGTGAATAGTATTATACACTTGGCTCATAGAGGAACAATGAGTTGGATTATGAAGGAATCAAAATGTGAGATCATGCCACTTAAGCGAAACCCTATTCTTTTTCATCTAATCAACCAATTTTGTGCCTGATCAAAGAGCGTTTCAACTCTAGTGAAACCCTAAATGGTTGGAATCTAATTGAAACTCCAAAAGCTTGGTTGAAACCGAAACTCTAAACGGTTTCCCCAAACCCTAAAGTTGGCCTCCAAACCCTTTTTAATCCAATTTCTAGCATTGTGTTTAATCACTTGATTAAATCACTTCTACATGCTATTAATTTCTCAAATTCTTGTTATGACATCATTATCCAACCTTTTAAACCTTAAAAATTTGATTGGGTCAAGAAAAATTGATTTTGGGCTTGATAGCATCTCAAACCATAACCAAACCCTCTTTAAACCCTAAATTGAAGCCCACTTGGTTGAGGCCCACCATGATCCACTGAATTTGGCTACCTTGGCTAAACTTCTTGAAGAAGTTTTCTCCCCCGACATGGCAGACCATCCACTGCCCTTAGCTACCCCAAATAGTTCCTTGATGTGAGGGAAAGAGCCACCTCATCACACCCCTTCTAGAAGGCAGCAATAACAGCCCACTCCCCCTTCACTTTATGTCACATAGCCACCTCTAATCAAGGGTCATTCAAGCCCAGTCCTCATCCTTCAGAATTCTAGAGGCGTGCAAAGCATCCTTTCTTTAACTTCATCACTTTTCACCTCGTGCTTAGAGAGAAACTCAAAAACGCTCTCTCGGGCAGATTTCTAGGCCGTTTTACGTGGCGCTTTTTGACCCTTTGTAAGTGTTTTTGCATAAGAAATCCTCATAAAATTTGTTATTCTTTGAGTCTAGTTTCCGTGGATATATTATTTGTCTCATTCCATGCTCATTTGATTGGTCAAAAGTGTTTTTAACCATGGAAATGTCATTCTGGGCATGAAACTGGAGAGTATGTTATGTTTTGGCATTTTTGACCAAGCTAATGGATATATCTTAGTCCAAAAAGTTTATGGAGTGTTTTTAGCACGTGTTTATGAATGTTCCTTGAGGTTTATTGCATGACTAAAGCTTTTGATGATAGAATTCCTTAGATCTAGAAACTTAAAAACGGGAAGTGGAAAAACAATTTCTGTTTTGGGAAAGTTTGAACATTTCGTGGTGTAATCTTACTCCAAAGGCTTTGATATTTTTATGTGATGATTCTAAATCTCTTATTTGAATGATAGGATATTAGTTTGAAGATATTTAGTATTATTTTTAAAGATATGATTTTTCTATGCAAGAGGATTTTGGTTAGACCTAAGATTTGATGTTGTTGAGTTAGATCTATGTTTTATTGAGTTTTAGCCATGTGATTTTAAGTTTTATGGTTGGATCTTCTTTAGGACACATTCTTAAACCATGTGATGTTTTAGTTTGAAGATCACATGTGTTTAAGCCATGGATCAAGAGATTTATCAAACCTAGTTTAGAGAAAAGTTTCTGTTTTTGGACTAAGTGTAAAACCAAAAATTTCAAGTGTTGTTTGATGATTTAAAGTATGTTTTATCTTATGATGATATTGTGAATATGTTAGAAGTAAGATTTGATTTTTTTGAAATTCTTGGAAATGTTTTTATTAAGGTTAAAATTAGTGATTTAAGGGTTTACTTTTATTAAAAAGTTTGGATCTTTTTACAAAATGTTTGATGTTGATGATTAGCCTTTTCTTAATGGATATTTTAAGTGTGTTTTAAACTTAGGATGGAAATATATTTGTTGTAAAAATTTGGTTTGATCTTGAGTTTTTAAAATTTGAAGGAATTGCAACAAATCAAGGGTAATATAGCTTATGTAAGTTTCGGACCTATAGAGTTTTAATAGCTGTGTTTGATTTTAATTTTTTTCTGAATTGATATTTGAGTTTAGAAAAAAATTTACATAAGGAATGTAAATTTTGGTAATTTTTGGACTTAGGATGTGAAATCCTTAAGTTAGGGATAAAATGGTCATTTTTCCACATGTAGAGGATAAAATGGTAATTTTACTCTAAGTTGTCTTTTTTCACATTTCTAATTATTAGTAATTAAATTTCTAACTTTTAGAATACCCTCTTACAGTTCCTTGTGTTTAGAGATTTATTTCATAGAACGTGACGATCGAGGTAAGTTAGCTCTTAACTTACTATCAGTTTACTATGTATATGTGATGGGTAAGGAAACTACAGTTTATGTTTTTATGTTGTTATATATGCCATGTCATTATATGTTTATCTGTTACATAAATTATTCTGTCAAAAAATACTTATCTGTTATATAATATATTCTATCACATGTTACTATCTGTTGCAAGTATGTTACATTATGTATGCCATCTGTTATATGTATGTCATGTCACGTAATATTTACTATCACATGTTATGCCATATTACGAAATATTGTCTGTTATATGTTATGCCATATTACAAAATATTATCTATTACACGTATGCCATGTTATGAAATGTTGTCTATTACACTCATGTCTTAAAGTATGTCATGCCAGTCATCTTACATTCATGTCACGTTACGCTACGTCAGGACTTCTGTCTTTTCATATTCATGTCATGTCAAGCTAAGTTTCAGTTTCAGTTCAAGTTATGTCAGCTCATGCCATGTTCTGTCAAGTCACGTTGTGCTTATTATTTCATGCCATGTTATGTCAAGTTATGCTATGTTATTATTGGTTTTGATTATGCATTCATGATTTTACTACCATACATGTATCATTAACTTGTGTGGAAGTTTCATGTTAACTTGTTGAGATTTGTAATCAAATCTCACTGTGGTAGTCCCAACTACCATTCCTCCCGAATAGTAGGCGATGTGTCAGGATCAGAGCAGGGAGCAACTATTGGCAGACTGAAGGAGATTGACTAGACGCAACGCGGAGTTTGCAGCCTTTATAGTTCGGTCTTTGAATAGTATTCCGGCATCGTTAGTCGAATTAAGTGAGTTACTCAACTAACTTGCTTGATAGTGTATTCTGGCAATGTAAATATAGAGTCTAGTCTCCTATGTTTTGAGATTACAATCTACTGAGACCTGTACTGTAATCATGGATGTTTTATTTGTTAAGTATGAATGGATTATGCTTTAATTATTTGGGATATTATAAGTTTGATGCATAGTATTGCTCAAAAAAAATTATCCGCTACAAATATTACATAATGTTATATGCATGTTAGGAACATTGCATCTTATATGTTATGAACGGGGGCAGATAACCTTGTGTTGCATGTCCCGACGCTTCGGATGTCCTTCCGATCCCAAGCGGAATCTGGGAGCCTCACACCAAGTGCTAGCACTCGCATCTTGGGCACCCTTATCAATAGATCTTGGATTTTCTACATTCTAATAATCAGATTTTCTTTTGAACTCTATTGGTTCTTCAGTTTGTGTTAGCTGTCAACTAGGAGATTCGTGTAGACTACCATTTTTGCCTAGAGACAATACAATAAAATCTCCTCTTCACAAAATTCAATGTGATATTTGGGGACCAGCCCCTATGAGTTCTAGGGAAAAATTTCGATTCTATGCTGCATTTGTTGATGAATATACTAACCCCACGTGATTTTTCCTATACATCATAAATCAGCCCCAAGCAAAATGGAAAAGCTGAACGAAACACCCAACATTACTAAACATAGACTTACAATGATGTTTAATGCCACCTACCTTCCCATTTCTGGGTCGACTGCTTTTTCACCACCTTTTTTGTCCTCAATCAACTGCCATCAAAAGCTCTTAGCATGGAGTCCCCCTTCTTTTGGTTTCAATGTCACCATTCTGACTATTAAAGTCTCCAAGTTCTGGGCTTCTGTTGCTTTTATGTTCTTGGCAACTCTCATGCCCACAAGCTCGAACCAAAGTCCCTTCCTTGCATCTTATTAGGATACTCCACTAAGCACAAGGCTTACAAATGCTTGTACCTGCACACTGGTTGTGCACATATCTCCTGACACGCTATCTTCGATGAATCTGTTCTTCCTTACTCCTCCCTACTCATCTCTAAGGGTATGATATTGTCACTAGCAAACTCTCCTCCTTCTCTGATTGGGAGTCTCTTCCTCATGATAACTCTCCCTCAACTACAATTCCCCATTCAGCCCATGCTCCACCCCAACTGGCTCCTTCAAGCCCTTCTACAATTGTCACTCCTACCCTCCTAGTGTCCAACCCAACCCTTGCTCTAACTTCTTCCGCCCATGTCACATTTGTTGTTGCTCCTGATGCCCCTCCTTCACTACCACCAATGCAACCTCGTCCTCATCAAATTCTCACGTGAGCCAAAGCTGGGATTTGCAAACCTAACTCGAAATACCTAAACCTTCATGTTGCACCTTGACCCCCTAAAATCCCCCATTGTGTCATGCTCCATTACCGGTGCTCAACACCACCCTAGTTGGTTGGCCACCATGCATAAAGAGCTCGAGATTATCTTACCAAGAACAAAACTTGGGTCTTTGGTCCCTCTCCAACCCAACGATACTGTGGAATGCCTTAAGAAAAGATTGCTTGGATGGTCTCGACTTCAGCAAAACTTTCTCCCTTGTGATCAAACCCACCAACATTTGCCTTGTCGTCACCATTATCGTGGTCAAAGGTTGGAAGATCTACCAACTTGAGATGAGAAATGCATTCCTGTATGTCTTCCTTACCACCCCCGTATACATGTTGCAACCTCCAAGCTTCATCAATTTTGATCTACCCTCACTTGTCTGTAAACTAAGTCGAGTCCTTTGCGACCTTGAATAATCTTCTTGCGCTTGGTTTGATCGCCCCAATACCCTCCTCCTTCAACTTGCCTTCTATTGTTACACCTATGACCCTAGCCCTTTCATTTTCCATTCTGCTCATTGTCTTCTTGTGCTACTCCTCAATGGCTTATTTCTCAACTGGCAAAGGAATTCTTCCTTAGGGACCTAGGCTTCCTTCACCACTTCCTCAACAATGAAGTACATCGAACTCCTGAAGGTTTCACACTCTCTCAAGCTCATTATGCTCCTAAGCTTCTATACTGCACCTCTATTGGTTTTACAAACCCACTGCCACCCCATGCCCTATTAAAGTCGGACCAGATCCTTCATCGAACCCTATCCTAATGCAACTCACTATTAAAGCCTTGTTGGAGGAATCCAGCACCTGACCTTCACTCGATCGGATATCTCTTATAATGTGAACTTTGACTATCAATTGATTCAATTCCTGCATGACCCGGTTGTTGCTCACAACTTATTAAAAGGATTCTGTGCTACTGCAGGGTACCATCTCCTTCGGCCTTCGCATCCTTGCTTCCAACATGCTCGATCTCTGTGCCTTCTTCGATTCCAACTGGGATGGATGTCCACTTACTCGCCATTCTGCCACTGGCTTTTGCACCATCTTAGGCACCAACAACATCTCTTGGAGAGCTAAAAAGTAGCCCATTGTTGCCTGATCTAATGCTGAAGTTGAATATTGCTCTGTGGAGTCCACCATTGCCGAACTAACTTGGCTCACTTTTCTTCTAAGAGAGCTTTGTATTCCTCTTCCCAACCCACCTATCCTTCACTGCGACAATGTGAGTGCTCTTCATATGTCTATTAACCTAGTGTTTCAGCATCTAAAGAATTCAATCTGCCATCAAAAGTAGGAGGATGCTGGAGGGAAAATTGCTCCAAGGTACAACCGGCCTGTGGAGCTCTAGGCGCCATAAATTGGCCGCTAACCATTCATTGAAAGAATTGGGTAGCTGCTGCAACCAGATAGTCCGGGTTATCATTCTGATTAGATCCAGAAGATCCCTCACGGTTTGGGTGATTTCTAGTGCCAGGGGCCATGATCTACGTCAAGATGTCATAATAACAATTATCTAGTATTTGATAAGAACGTAAAAACAATGAAGATGAAACAAACTACACTGATGGTTCTAACTGGTAAAAACTATAAGGTATTCAACTCTAAACAAACCTTGATTACTCGCGAGCAGGCTAGGAGCATCCTAGGTAACTTTAACTAAAAAATTTTTTTTTTTTAAAAGTCTACAGAATCGACCGGCTCTGATACCAAATTGTAACACCCCCTTCCGTAGGCTAGATGTGTTACGTATTTTTCATGAAAATAAACCCGACAAAAGATTTTCTAATTTCATAATTGAAAAATAAACTGAAATTTATTATGAAATAAAAGGTCTAATAAAATTGTCTTCCAAAAACATTAAATGAATAAACTGAATAACTTCATGTCATAAAAGACATGTTTTTATTTTAGAAAGTCTGAACTAAAAATAAAATTCTCCTTCTACTCCTGGCTTGCCTACTCGTAATCATCGTCTTCACCTGGGTAGTTAAAAACATGAAAATAAACTAAAATGAGTTGATGACTCAGTAGGAAATCCATCACAACATAAATGTAATAAACATAAGATTTTCATAAGAACTTTCATGTTGAGAACTTAAAAAGTCATGACTGATCATGCTAATGTTCATACTATGTATGACTGATTTATCTGAACTAACTGACTGATTTATCTGACTGGCCAACACACTTAACCCTGTGTGCAAGGTTGTGCACCAGTCCCACATCCTACTGCAGCAAGGGGAACTGCTGATAGTATTCTAGCATACTATGGTGGACCACGACTGAGTTCATGGCTTGCACTCTACCCTGAACTGAACTGCATTGGTACCATGCATTTGAATGGCCATCTTATTAACTGATCAGAAATTATCTTACACTTGAATTTAAGATGGCTTACGTATCTTATACACATGAGATGCATAACATAATACATATATAATTATAATTTCTAAATCTAAACATGATCGTGAGCTATGCTAGATGACATACTTGCACATGACATGAGCGGTTCATAAATAATGGCTGTCAAAGAAGTGGCTTGAATAAAACATACATATAGGCTAATTGTGATGATCCTAATTTATGATCAAATTACTTACCTCGCTGCGTTTCTTCTTGAATAATACTTCGTAACTTGAGACCTATACACAATTAAATAACTATTACTAAATTGTTTGGAAATAAATACTAATATCTTACTTAACTAAAATTGGAATTCTAAAAGGTAATCAAACAAATATTTTGTTTAACACTAAAATCAATAATTCCTAGTATTTAAATTACTTAAAAAAATACTAATTTATAATTTAGTGAAAATACTCGAGCTATTTTAAAATAATTCATAAAAACTTAACTTCTTAAACTGAGTTTCATTTCTTAACATAATTATTAAATCTTATAAGAAATCTAATAAATATTAATATCATTTAAAATACTCTTAACATATTTCTTAATTTTCTTATTTAAAGTATCTATAATAATTTTTATTAAAGTTCTATTAAATAGATAAAAGAAATCTTAACTAAATTATTAGGCTCAATAATCTACTTTAAAATATAATTTAAATTCTTTAAACATTTTCTTATAAAATAAACATTTGACTAATATATTTATTTAATAAATATAACTCCTCTTTGAAATATTAAGTCTAATAAATCACTAAAAATATGCTTGAAACATCATAAAATCGGCCCAATTTAAATTACAAGTTCTATCATACTATATGTCTAATTATCCTCAAGTTTTAGCCCACAAGAAAATGCCCATCAAATTAAAACAAGGCCCAAAACACTTTTAAAACACATGCTAAACAACTAAGCCCACCATTCATAGGGCCCAAGGCCCGCTTGTGAGCTCAAAGGCTCTGGTGATTTACAATACACGGGATAGATCAAGACATGCCGTGTGCGAGAGAAACAGGGGGCTCACCGAGAGGAAGGTGCACGACGGGGATGGGCTGGACGGCGGCTCTGGGTGCCTGGGAGTGAAGGCGGCGCAACTAGAGGTTTTCTCTATGGTGGTATGGCACCGAGTGAGAGAGAAAGAGAGAGTTAGAGAGAGAAAAATGCTCTAGACCGAAACAAAAGAGAGAGAGAGAGAAGAGGCTGGTGGCTGCCGAGGCCTTACCGGAAAAAGGAGTGGCTCGACGGGGGCTACAGGTCGGCGGCTTCTGTGGTGGTCAGAGAGGGTTTTGGCGCCTCAAGATGTGGCTATCGAGGAGGAAGGCGACGAGCAGAAGCTACTATTCAACCAGGATTGTTGATACTCAGGGTATTTTCGAAACAGAGGCTTCTCGCAGCTCTCAAGGTTTTCCTCTCATGTACAGGTAAGCACGACTTATAATGGTAGAATGATAGAGAAAAGATAAGAGAAACCTTAGAAGAGTTGAGACGTGCATGTGTAGAAATATACTCGGCAACCCAGTTGAATTTTTCCACCAGGATGTTAGCGAAAATCACTGAGAAGTCAACAGAGGCTAACATTGAGATGAGGTTCAACTGGCTAGAGGAAAATAAAAATTATAAATTTCAAATAAAATTCTATAAAATGAAATCTGATACACTTTAGAAATCCTTTTTAAAATGAAACTCTAACAAATTTTAAATAACAACTATAATAGAAAATATAAAGATAAAGTAAATATTAATTCTGATAAAACTATAGTAATAATAATTTAAATTCTAAATAAAAGTTTACTTGAAAAAAATTACTTATATATCCTAAAACCAAAATTGGTATGTTACAACATCGGACTTGATTTCCATTATGTGTGTGAACAAGTTGCACTTGGTGTTCTCAAAACTTGGTTTGTCCCCTCTTCTCTTTAGCTTGCTGACATCTTCACCAAACCTTTTGCCAAATCTCCATTTTGCAAGATTCGGTCCAAACTTTGCTTTTGTCTTAACTCACGACTTTGTTTGAGGGGGTTGGTAGCCATGAATTATAGGATACTAGCACTGTACAACCCCTCACACAGTGATTTATGCATTGATAGGTCCCAACACAGAAAATATAAACACTAAAGCAATTGTCCTCTTCGGGTGAGAACGTACCACACGTTTGAATGATAAAAACTTGAATAATAATCCATTAATGAAACGATGGCTGCTTAAATAAGCAAAGCCAAACAATACAAACCGAAAGATAAGGAAACTGCAACTGACAAATAAAACTTTACAAATGTAAAACAGATTGCAAATAACAGAGCATAATTAGCGGAAGCTAAATAACGTAAAACTCGCAACACTTCATTCCTCTTCTGCACGTGGAGCTATGACCCAATCCTGCATGCATTCACGTCCCTTGAGCCATGACTCAGTCTTGCATGTATTCACGTAACAACATGCACTACTCACGTAACAGAATATTTAGGATTCGGTCGACGCCCCCTCTCAGATCGTCGTGGCTTAACATGCATCACTGTATATATTCAGCTTTAATATTCTTCATTATGGGCATGTACAACAACACCTTTCATTGAAAACTTTTACTTTACATGTAAAATCAAACTGTAACGTCCTATATATAATAGAGAAAACCAAAGGACCGAAGACGGTGTAATTAGCCCATTTACACACTCTAATGAGATAGAGACACATCAGCTTCATTACTTTTGAAGATAATCTTTACCACATGAGATTCAAGCCCACATTCAAGACTTAGGTCTCGTTTGGATTGTGGGATGTGATGAGATGGTTTGTGAAAAATAGTTAAATAATTTATAAATACTAGTAAAATGTTTGAGTTAATATATTTTATGGGGTTTTGGAAAAGTAGAGAAAAAATTGAATAAAAATATTATAAAATTAAAATATTATTAGAATATCATTTTTTTAATATCATTTTTGTTTTGAAATTTGAAAAAGTTAAATTGTTTTTTGTATTTTGTTTGGAAGTTTTTGAAAATTGTTATGATTAGATGAAAAAGTTAAAAGTTTGAATTTGAAAAATATTTATATTTGTAGTGTTTGAATATTAATATAAGATGTGATGAGATGGGATGACTTGGGAGTGAGCAGCTCTTACTTCCTCTTTGATCTATTGCCACTACCGCTTCATTCTGGCTACAACTCTCTCTCTCTCTCTCTCTCTCTCTCTCTCTCTCCTTGTCGACTTCTGAAATTTCTATTTCTCTTTTTCTTTAGACAAAATAAGGTTGCTTCTCTAGAGACAAAACTATCTTTTTAACTTGATACGTATGGTGTTAAAAATAGAAATGGATGTTGTAAATTTCTTACGGGAGGTTGGGAATTTAAAGGTTGTGGACTTGTGGTTTAGGTCGAGATTCATTTGATTTTGTAACAAGTGAATTACAACAAATTTTTCTCTCTCTCTCTCTATCTGCCTCCAATATAAGAGAGTTTTGGCAACTAGTCTTACAATATTAATTCTAGTAGAACAAAGAGACAAGCCGTTATTAGTGAGTGGGATATCGATAAACCATAATTGAATAATGTAACATTTAGTCGTAGAGCGCGTAAGCGCCATACAGTCGATTTAAAAAATAGTAAGGTTCATTATTAAAAAATTAATTTTTTTCATATAAGTTCTATATTTGTTCACTTTTTTAAAATAATTGCATGATACTTACACATTGCAACTATCATTTCTCTATTGCTGAACCATAATCTCACATTTTTCTTTGTAATTCTACCGATTAAATAGAACCCCTTTATACCCATATTGAAGGGCCAATCCCCAAGGACAGAATTTTTAGGCGGGCTGCGCTTGGCTATTAGCTAATTATCTTAAGGGTGCGATGGTGATTGGTGGTCACCACAACAAATAGTGGTTTTTGGGACAGAATTTTTTTCCGTAAATACTATTTGGTAGCAAATAATTATATTTTGCCACCAAAATCATGTCGTTGGAAAATTCTCGCCGCAAATAATTATATTGGACCATTTTTTTGTCACGATTTAGAATCTGTGAAAATTAATGATTTTTTCTCACAAAATTAAGCTCATCAGAAAAGGTTTGTAGATAATATTTTTTTTCAACGATATATGCATTTATTAGTGATGGAATTAGTTGGTGACAAAAAATTTACAATTCCCGTGAATACAATTTGGTTGCAAATAATTATAATTTACTACCAAATTCATGTCGTCAGAATAATCTCGCCGCAAATAATTATATTAGACCATTTCCTATTTGTCACGAATTACAATCTGTGACAATTAAAGGCTTTTTTCCACCAATTAAGATCATCAGAAAAAGTTTATAATTACATAAATTACTCTTCCCACCAATCAAGATCATCAGAAAAAGTTTGCAGATAATAGTTTTTTACGATGACATGTGCATTCATTTGTGACAAAATCAATTGGTGACAAAAAATTAACTATTCCTACGAATAATATTTAGTAGTAAATAATTATGTTTTGCTATCAAATTCGCGTCATTAGAAAATTCTTATCGCAAATAATTATATTAGACAAAATTTTATTTGTCACATGTTTTAATCTGTAAAAATTAATGTTTTTTTGTCGCAAAATTAAGATCATCAAAAAATATTTATAGATAATATTTTTTTACAATGACATATACATTTATTAGTAACAAAATTTGTTGGTGACAAAAAAATTTAAAATCTTATATATCAATCCTTTTTACTTTTCCCTCTTATTTCTCATTTCTCATTTCTCTCTCTCTCTCTCTCTCCTCCCTTCCTCTCTCCCGCCGAAGCCTCCTCCCCTGTTCCCTCTCTTCTCCTTCGACCAAAGCAGCACCGCCGCAGTGAAGCCATCAGTCACCGGTGTCAGCCTCCCCTCGCCGGCGCCAACCTCCCCTCGCCGGCGCCAACCTCCCACAACCCCCGCGTCGTCGGCATCATCCCTCCATCCCGAAACAGCCCCTCCCTCACCCGATCTGCTCTTTTCTTCAGCCTAGCGCCGCCGTAGCATCCCACCGTCGCAGACCACCACCACCACCTCATCGAACCACCCCCACCTCCGATCTGCCTTCCCGCACGCCTCCCTCCCTCTCCTCCCCACCGAATCGAGGCCCCTCCCTACACGGGTTCTATGCGTCGCACGGTCCAAATCTGCCACCAGCGGCAGCCGCACCACCTCTTCGAGGCCACCAGCCATCCACCGACACCCCCTACTCCCCCATGGCCAGCCCGAGTCCCGTCTCCTCTCAGATCTGTGTATACCTCTCTCTCCCTCTCATACGTGTTTTTGTAGTTCTATCACTGATTCTTTATTGTGTGGTGAATTTTGCA
>QEOT01124129.1:0-11175 GCA_003123785.1 Pterocarya stenoptera
CCTGCATCTGTTGGTTCCACCAAAATTGGTGCATGAGTCTGTTCATTTCTCTTAGCAGAGTCTTGGGTAGTTTGAACACCCCCATGCAATATGTAGGCAGTGCTTAGATGACAGCTTTCAAGAGAATTTCCTTGCCTGCCTGAGATAGTAACTTTGTATTCCACTAACTAATTCAACTTCTGATTCTGTCCAGGATGCCTTTGAAAGCTTTGTATCTAGACTTTCCAACAAGGGCAGGTAACCCAAGGTAGTCTTCATAGCAGGTTGTAGCTCTTATCCCAGCCATTCCCAAAATATGCTCTTTAGTCATACTCTTAGTGTTTGTACTGAAGAAAATGGAGGTTTTATCCTTGTTTAATTCCTAGCCTGATGCCCTTTCATAGAGACTCAGAAGATCCTGCAATTTAGCCCATTCCATTGCATTTGCACGGCAGAACAACAAGCTATCATCTGTGAAGAAAAGTTGGTTGATACTAAACTTGCTTCTGCCAATAGGAAAACCATGGATCTGTTTTGTGGATTCAGTAGTATTCAATAGGGAACTAAGAGCCTCAGAAACAATGATGAATAGATAAGGGGATAGAGGATCCCCTTGTCTTAAACCTCTAGTGGGTTGGAACCAATCTTGAGGGGAGCCATTGATGAGTATAGAATAGGAGACAGATTTGACACAATTCATCACCAACCTTATCCACCTTGTGTTGAAACCCAACTTACTCATGCATTCAGCCAAAAACACCCACTCAACCCAATCATATGCCTTACTCATGTCCAATTTCAAAGCCAAATAACCTTGTTGCCCCTTACACTTCTTTTTCATAGATTGCAAAGTTTCAAAAGCCACAATTACATTGTCAAGAATTAATCTGCCAGAGACAAATGCACTTTGTGTGGGGGATATAATTCTATGCAGCACCAGCTTCATCCTGTTTGCAAGAACTTTTGAGGCTATTTTATAAATGACATTGCATAAGGAAATGGGTCTAAAGTCAGCAACTTTTTGGGGCTTCTTAATCTTTGGAATCATAACTATATATGTCTCATTGATACTGCTTATATCACTTGCTGAGTTAAGGACCTCGAGCACAGCTTTTGTTACATCTTCACTTACTGATTCCCATTGTTTTTGATAGACCATAGCAGGAAATCCATCTGAGCCAAGGGACCCTAAGGGATTCATCTGAAAAAGGGCTGCACTAACTTCATCAGCAGTAAACTCTTTAGTTAAACTTCTATTCATTTCCTCATTTACCATCGGTTTCACCTGAGACAAACACTCTTCAATGTTAACTGGGTCAGCAGAAGAGAATAATTTCTGATAGTGTGAATTGAAGAGTTCAGCAATGTCTTCCAATTTGCAAACCACCCCTCCATCGTCTTTTACAATTATGCTGATCCCATTAGTCTTTTTTCTCTGGGTTGCACTTTGGTGGAAGTACTTTGTATTTCTATCCCCCTCTTTGAGCCATTTTTGTTTAGCCTTCTGCTTCCATCTTGTGCTCTCCTCTTCCAGCATTAACTCCACTTCCTTTTGGATCTTTTTTACAGCCATTGTGTGATTCCCAGTATTGACATCTTGGAGCCTAGATATGATCGTTAGTTTTTCCTGAACAGTTTGGTTATGCTTGCAAAGAGACATCTTTTTCCACTTGAGGAAAGCTTCCTTGCATTTCAAAAGGTTCTTCTGCACACCCATTAAAAGAGAACCTTGCCACCTCTGTTGTTTTACCCAACTTTGAGAGATGATGTCTTTGCATTCCTCTCTGAGATCCCAACTGGCTTCATACCTAAATAATCTGTTCATCCCCCTCAACTTTTTGGCCCTCCACTCAGACCTTATTACTATGTTAATTAGGAGGGGACTGTGATCAGAAGACTGAGCAAGAAGGGCAGTTACTCTACAATCAGGAAATTTTCTTATCCATGCCAAGTTCCCAAAGGCTTGGTCTGGCCTTTCTTTAGTGAAAAGGGGACCCTCACGGTTGTTACACCAGGTAAACTTGTTCCCTTGGTATCCCAGGTTAGCTAAACCACATGCATCCACAACTTCTCTAAATATTTCCGTCTGTTGGTAAGGCCTACTAGCAGATCCTTGCTTTTCATGTTGGAACAGAAGTTCTTTAAAGTCCCCAATGCATAACCACTCTCTGTCATCTACAGGCTTCAACATCCTCAATAGTTGCCAACTGTCTTTTCTTTTAGCTGTTAAGGGGCGCCCATAGAATCCAGTGATAATCAGGTCTTCATTATCTTCTATTCTTTTTAATGAGATTGAGATATGGTGCTGGAATATGATTCCAAGAGAATCTCGTAATAGCTATGCCAAAGGAAAGCAAGTCCCCCATTAAGACCTCTGCTGTCTATCACAAAACTACAGTAAAAACCTAAACTGTTTCTGCCAGATTCCACTTTATCTCTTCCACACTTAGTTTCCATTAAGAACACTATTTTGGGCCACTTTGACTTCACCCACATGTGAAGTTTCCTAACTGTACGAGGGTTCCCAAGCCCTCTACAGTTCCAACTAAGGCCTATCATGGCTATTGGTGGGGTTGCAAATCAGCCTCCACCAACTCAGGTTCATACCTGTCAACACTCGAAGCATCTTCATACTTTATCCTCTTAGCAGTTATATCTACCTCAGCATGTACAAAAGTGGAATTCCTTTTAGTACCTTTCTTGGCTGCCATTTTCTTTTCTTCTATTGAATTGTCTAAACTGTCCCTTGCCCTTCTTTTCCAAGTAGTCCCTTTGGGTTTAGCCCTGGTAACAACCCTAGAAGTCGTTTTCTTAGCTGCTGGTACCCTTTCTAATTCTGGCCAGGTAGGTAACACAGTTACATTTGATCCTCTTTCTACAACTGGATGAGTTCCCTCGAAGCTCATGTGTCCTTCATCAGCCACCTCACTTATTTCGATAGGTATAGGAGTATATAGAGATTCCTCCATCTCTGCTATGTAATTATCCTTCCTATCATGATGATGTCTCCCACCATTTAAAGGAATCTGTCCAGCTGTATCCTCACTAGGAATTCCACTCACCTTAGACATTCTTTTAACCTTTTCTTGTTGCTTTACAAAAGGTAATTCTTGAATTCCTTCCCTAAATTCCTCCCTTTGACTTTCTTTACATACAGGAGCCTCCATCTCAACAGTGCTTTCGACCTCTTGCTTGTTCTCTTCTTGTGCCCCTGTGTTCTTCTAGCTTTGGTAACAGTGATTATGGCTAGTAGAGCCACCATACTTTCGGTTATCAAAGATGTTAGTATGCATTGGCTGAGCAAGCAACAAGGGACCATATTGTTGATTTTGCATGCCTTCTACTTGTTGCTCAATCCTTGGTCTAGAGCATCCCTTCCCCATGTGTAGAAGAACTCCACAATGGAAACAAAAGCTCTGAAGCCTTTCATACTTGATAGAGATCCAGTACTGCTTCCCTTCAAATTGAAGCCATCTACCTCTCAATAGAGGTTTGTTAAGATCAATGGCCACTCTGACTCGAAGACATCTTCCCCACGCCAACCCATCTGATTCAGCCTCTACACGAATAACATGGCCAATAGTAGACCCAAATTGTTCCCCCACCTCTTCTGTCATTATTGCCAAAGGTAGATTATGCAGCTGAACCCAAAAAGGTTCATAAGCAAATCTTAATCCCACTATAGAGATAGATTCATCCACTTCTAGTAGGGTCAGAAGATTTCTGTCAAAGAACCATGGTTGTCCACTTAGAACCTTTTCCTTATCCGACTGCCATTGAAACTCAATTAAGAAACTCTGGTCTCCCACATCCTTGAACTTCACCCAACCCTCAAGCCTCCAAACTAGTGACATTGTTGTTCTAAATGCTTCGTTGTTCACACCTCTTTCAGAAAACACTTTACCCACTAAACAATGTTTTCCTGGTGTCTCTCCCTCCTTAAGACCTTTTGACTGAAAGTGAAAGACACTGCTCTCATCTTTAGACAAACTAAGATTTTCCCATCTCCTTGCTAAATCATCAGTTTCCATCCGTCCTTCTACCCGCCACACTCTACCAGGAGAGACTACAACTCTTCCTAGAGCAAGAGAACACACCTTACTGTTTCTCTAGAGAGAAAAGGACTCGGAAATCCCCTTATATTGAGCTCTATGTTGTCTCTCAACATAATGAACATTAATATTCAGGTCATCGATGTTGCATTTCTTGCTTACTATAGATAAGTAAAACCTACCATTTTTTTATCTATTAATTTTTTAATAATTCTTCAGTGGATCGACATACAAAATTCATGTTATTAAAATTTGTATTTAGACGTGGACAACAATTCTTCATATAACCTTTTAGTCATTTGCATAATTTTTTTCATGAGATATTCTTAGACGAAACAAATTCAAACAAAGTACTCATTCCTAATATATTGAGTCTAGGGGTGTGAAAGGAGTCGAGTTCGAGTGAGTAATGGACGTTTAATACTTGTTCATTTAACTTTTATTTGAATATGAGTCTAGCTCGAGCTCAAGATTATCAATGAGTCTAACTCGAGCTCGAGTTTACCAAATCGATCACCTGAGGAACACGATTTCCTCTTATACTTTTAAATACTTAAAAGATCTTATCATTACAAAGTTAAATATAAGAGGTTTGAATAGTGAGATAAGATGAGATTATCTGTGAATAGTAGTGAAATAGTTTATGAATAGTAATGCAATGGTTTGAGTTAAGATATTTATGAAATTATGAGGTTTTGAAAAATGAGAGAGAAAAAATTGAATAAAAATATTATAAAGTTAAAATATTGTTAAGAATATAATTTTTATTTTGAAATTGAAAATATTGAATTTTTTTTTATGTTTTGTTTGCAAGTTTGAAAAAATTGTAATGGTTAGATGAAAAAATTGAAAATTTGAACTTGAAAAGTATTTGTATTTATGATATTTGGATATTGAGTTGAGATAAGATCAAATTATAAGATAAGATGAAAGTATCTTGCTATCCAAACCAAGCTAATTAAGTTATTTTCAAGTCGTTTTGGGAGTTGTCAAATACAGAAAATTGGAAGAAATAGCACGAGAGCAGAAAATCATAGTCTTCTAAACACCACAAAGTCTTCTAAATCCTAATTAACTCAACATAGAAAAGAGCCCACACTGAAGAAGACTCTCCTAGCTGCTTGTAAGCCACGGAATGTAGTCGCCTCTAATTGCAAGTTGCAAGTCAAGACAAAGGGGCATGGACAGTACGTCATCATGGGATGCATTATTGTACGTACGTGCCTACGATTCATGAATCGAAAAATATCCCACAAGTTCCTTGAAAGTTTTAATTAAAAGTTATAATTAATCACATGAAGTGAATTAGATAACATTTATTGAGAGTTTAATACTATCCAAAAAATTTAAATGAGAATAAAAATGCTTCTCCCACATGTGGTGGTCACATGAGATGGTGGCCACCAATTGAGTTTTTTTATTGTTATTTTTATTTTTTTTACTTAATAGTAAAGCAAGTATTTTTTTTAATGAATTTTTTATTTTTATTTTGAAAATATTTAATGACTTTAAAAAAATGTTTAAAAAATGGCAAAAAAAAAAAAGACAAATTTTTTTGCCTATTCAGCACTCTCTTGGTGGCCTGATCCCTAATATATGGGAGTAGCACCATCCGTAAATATTACAGAGCTCATTTCATATATTTATCTTTCTCTTATTTTAGGTCATGATCAAGTTTAGATAATAATTTAAGGTTAGCGATATTGATTGATCTCAGCCTCCACTACGTACATTCAACTTTCTAGCTCGCAACAATTTCTCAGCAATTGATTGTTGAAAAGTCTCGTATGCTAGATTCTCTAATATCGCTTCATTAATTTCTAGTCACATCTATGGCTGGGAAAATGAAAATGTGTACATACCCTGGGAAGATTAGGATTGCTTTCGCAAACTTTCGTTGAACTATTGTTTATCTTGTATAAAGAGACCGTTCGGGTTCATGTGTTGAAGGAGACAGTCTTCATCCCTATCATTTTACTCAGTTATAACCGGCCAGTAATATATGTTCTCTCCGAGGATTAGTGCACTTTTAATTTGTCAAAGTCTAATTTGTTCCTTTTTTTTTATATATAGAGATATAGACATTTATGGTTTAGAATGGTGATCTTGATCAAATTAGTCACTATAATTGAGCAGAGTCTGAAAGATTCCACCAAGAAAAAGTCAGTCGAAGTATTCATTCTGAGACTCGCTAGGTACAAACTGTTTGGCGCACCAAACTGCGTACTAATACTCACATAGCTTTTTTTATTAAAAAGAAAATTTTAAAAAAAATTTGAGAGAATAAGAATCTCATCTATCTCATGAAAATCATTTCCGTCTTCAATTCGCAACGTTTCATTTAACGGATATCTTACATTTAATATTGGTGTGCAATTTGGTGTGAGAAATTGCTTGCAAGAAGACTTTTCCATTCATTGTTGTCCTTATTCCTTAATTTTCTTTCTCAATTATTCTCTCCCAACCAAAATTTAAAATTAGAAGAAGATTCATCAAGTAAGGTGTACATATCAATATATTTGAACAGAGCGACCATTTTGTTGAAAAACGATTTCTATAAGTAACTTTCCTGATGTTTTGGTATTTGGATGTATTTGGAAAAGTCACGTAATTGAGGAATGAATCTTTTTGATCCTACGTAACAATATAAATATTAGACTTCCAAGTCAAGGCCGATGGATTCACTTGGGGATGGGTTATTAATCCTACTATATACTGTCCACATACCTCATTTAATCCTTTGCTTTCATTAGTCTTGTGAGTGTGTTGTTTCCCACTTGTCAGTGGGTTGTTCAATGAAAATCCATGCCTCTTTGCATGCCATCCAACGACCATTCACTGGAGAAAGTCAAGTTCCTCGACGGGCCTGACCTTTTCCTCTCCTTTCTTCTGCTTTCATTCCCAAGCAATAAGTTATAGATGAAGAAAACCATGTGATGTAGAAAATTTTGTATAGAAGATTTGAGTATTTTTTCTAACATATTAAGTGTGATAGTAACAGAATCATAATGAAAGGGTTGAACAAAACCATTAAAGGGCTCATAGATCTGAACGCAAGCTGGAGCTGGAAATACCTGGTCATGATTTTTTTAGATCAAAGACAGCATTGAATTAAAATTAATAAATATACAAGATCAAAGATAATGGAAGAGAAAAATATCATGTACCCTTGGAAGATTATTGCATTTTTGTGCACTTTTGTCAAAGTCTTGGTCCCTCATTTGGTAGAAATTAAAGAGACATTTGTGGTTCATGATGGTCTTTATAAGAGCGGTAAATAAATAAGCCACTTGAGATGGGATCGGTGGAATTCGACTAGATGAGCTTCATGTGCTCGATTCATTTAATAGATGAAACGTTTGTTAATGCAAAAATATAATTATTTATTGAATCATTCAACCCGTATAAAACACGATTCCACTCATATATAGAGGCTAGCTCGTAGAAATTTGAATAACTCTGTATTTGTTTTTTTTATAGTATTAGCTCTATATATATTTCTAATCATAGTACTTTTAAGTATTTAAAGAGATTAAAAAACTTCATGTTCTAAATACTAAACATGTTATTTGAAATCCTTATCAATATAATCATTGATAGGCGTATATATAAACTTTTAAGTAAAAAGTTGTTTGCCAAGATTTGTAAATAAAGTTATTAAATCTAATATAAATAATCTACTAATTAAAATGATGTAGCTCGTGAATAAGGTTGAACTCAGTCGAATATTAAATAAATTGTTCGTAAACATAAAATCTAACTTGAAAATGATTGAAACTTGAATCATGTTCGAATAAACATTTAAATGAACAATGTCAGACCTGCATCCCCTACTCATTCAAACTCGACTTGTTTACACCCCCTAATCGTCTTGAAATAACTTATCTTTCAGTAATATGATAGAACAACAAAGGAACATCTTTTCCTCCGACTAATTTCCTTGTGAAAACAAAGTCCAAGAGTTGTGAGTTGAGGTATGTGAACTTGGTTAATGATTGTCGGGTTTTCCAAACATTATGATTGTCACTGTAGATAGTACCATTCTCATTCTTCTTACCCAACTTCTCCAAGAAATTTTAAAACCAAATTATCTTCTTTGAGGCTTCAAATACAACAACATACTCGGCTTCTATGGTAGACAGATCAACAATCTTTTGCAAGTTTGAACCCCGAGACACTACAGTAACACCCATAGTGTATACAAAACATGTAGTACTCTGTAACCCTGCAGTTCTAGACCAGCTCTAGTAAAGTAATGAAACGAATATGAAGAACATTTCAGGTACCTCAAAATCCACTTTACTGCCTGCCAATGCTGCTTTTCCTAGATTACACATATATCTACTCACAACTCCTATTGCATGGGTAACTTTGACTCACTCAAAAATGAGCAGCACAAAGGCTGTCCCAAGTGCAGGAGTATGTCGCGTAATAATTAGGAATAAATTCCTAGATCGTCTCCTCAGGAAAAATGCTTAAAAATCAAACTCATGAAAGTAGTGAAAATATTTACGATGAGAGAATAAAATTAAAGTGATGATATGTGCAATGAATGTGAGAATACAAAGGAAATGAAAATTTACTAGTCATGGACTAGATTCATGATTGTTGGTTTTGATTGGATGATGAAAAGTAAAAGAAATTAAAATACAAGACAGTAACTTAAAATTGCTGGAAATTAAAAGTGCAGGGAAATTAAATAGTAGTAATTTAAAGTATAAGAAATTAAATGACAGAAAATTAAATTGCAGGAATTTAAAGCAGAAAATAAAAGTGCAGAAAATTAAATGACATAAAATAAATTGCAGAAAATAAAAGTGCAGAAAATAAATAACAGTAAAATATAAGTGCAGGAATTAAAAGTGCGAAGAAATTAAGTGACAGGAAAATAAATTGCAGGAAATTAAAAGTGCGAGGAAATTAAATGACAGGAAATTAAATTAAGTAAGGACATGAATTGTAAGGAATAAACTTGATGTTTGGGAATGGAGACTGTGTTCTCCAACCCAAAAATCTGAGTTCTAATGTAAGGAATAAATCTGATATTTGGAAATGGAGACTGTGTTCTCCAACCCAAAAATCTGAACTTCCAATTAAAGTAAACTCTCAAAAATAAAATGGACTCTCAACATTTATAAAAAAAAAGACTGAAAATTTACTCACTAAACAAACTCAAAACTGAAAATAAAGACTTACAAAAATAAAATTTACTGGACTATAAATTAAAACTGATTTCTGAAATGATAAATGAATTACACAAAACTAACATTTGAAAAATAAAAACTGACCGAAAAAAAACACTATTTTTTTTTTCTGAATTTTCACTCTAATTTCACACTAAAATCTCTCTAACATCTCACACTAATTCTCACTGACTTCTCCTAAACTCTCTAACATCTCCCCCCATTCTTCGTCTGCCTCAAAGCCTTATATAGGCTTCAAATTTGCACTGTATTCGCACTGTGCTTAGCTGTGCGTCCATGTGCATCTGCCTCTTTATTTTTTTTTTTCTTTTCTTTTCCTGCATACCTCTGTCTTTCTTGTCGCCCAGCATGTGTTTCTCTTCTTTCTTTTCTTTTCTTTTCTTTTTCTTTCGGTTCTTTCTTCCGTTTCTCTCTTCTTTTCTTTCTTTTTTTCTTTCTTCTTCTCTGTTTCTGCTTCTCGCGTGCTTCTTCCTCTTCTTTTCTCTTTCTTTTCTCTTTTCTTTTCTTTCTTTTTCGGTCTCTTCCGGTTCTTCTTCTCTGCTTCTCCTTTTCTTTCTTTTCTTTTTTTTTCTTCTTCTTTCTTCTCTTCTTCGCTGTCTCGTCCAGTGTCGTCTGCATCATGCATGCACGTTCGTCTCTTCCTCTGGTCTCTTCCTCTTCTTTCTCTTTTCTCTTTTTTTTCTTTTTTTTTTTTCTTCCCGCGTTCGGCCAGCTTCTTTCTTTTCTTTCCTCCCCTTCTCTTCCATTTTCGTTTTCTTCTTTTCGTTACATGCAGCGTGCATGGAGGAGGTTGCTGGGAGCCGAGGTACATGCATGCCGAAGGTTATGGCACACGGTGGCAGCTGTGGCTGCGCTGAAGGAGGCTGAAGGCTGAGCTGCCGAAGGTGGACTGAGCAGAGGGTGCAGTGGAGGCTGGGCTGTGACGCACGGAGGCTGGGCAGTGCTGTGGGTGAGGATGCACTGGGCGGTGGGTGGCGTCGGACTGGCCGTGCATGGGGTGGAGTGATCGCCGGCGTCGTCTGGGGTTGCTGGTGGCTGCAGGTGGGCGGAGGATGGCCCACGGTGGCAGCTCGAAGCTGCTGTGCACGGAGTGCACTGTAGCATCGAGCTGCAGTTCAGAGGTTGAAGATGACTCGTACGACGTGTCGTTTTTGTCTATTGACAAAACGGCACGTCGTTTAGCTCAGACGGCAGAAACGACCAACGTTCAAAACGACATGTCGTTTTACCCTTAGACAAAACGGCACGTCGTTTAGCTCAAACGGCAGAAACCAAATAGCACAAAACGACATGTCGTTTTGGTCTGCCGACCAAATGACATGTCGTTTAGTCAGTGCAGAAAATAAAAAAAATAAAGGAAAAAATAAAAAATAAAAATAAAAATAAAATAAAATAAAAATTAGACAAGCAAAATTAAATAAAAATAAAAATAAAACTTAAACAAATAAAATAAAATAAAATAAAATAAGATAAAGAAACTAAAATAAATAAAATTAAACAAGAGATGAAAAATAAAATATTAAGAGTGTGGTGTGCATGTGAAGAACTTATTGCTCAAATAAATCACAAGTTATACAAATCAAACATAAACTATGCTTTTAATCAATTTAATTCACAACTTGGATTTATGCCTCTTAATCAATTTTTCCATCTAAAACCAATGATAAAATAATAAAACAATTAAAAATTATTGGTTTTAAATGTGTAAAATATGCAATAATGCAGCTCAATCAAACTTCTAGTCTCGTACAGAGCAGAGCATACATCATAAAGCCTAGGGGTGCTACCTGCCCCCTACGGGACATGGCAACCTGCTCCTCGTCCCCACATGGGCGAAGGAGAAGATTTTCTCCCCATCCCCCGCCCTTGGAGTGCGGCGGTGGGGTACCTAATCCTGGATAACGGGGTGCGGGTGGGGGGTTCAATTCGTCCGCTCCCCC
>QEOT01124129.1:11422-58618 GCA_003123785.1 Pterocarya stenoptera
CCAGACTAAAAAAAGAAGTTACATGAATAAAAATAATATATACATGATACAAATTTACTAATTTAGAGCAAATGAAGTACTACTACAGACTACTAGTCTACAACCTAATAAACTAATAATAATAACTAAGCTATTATAAAATTGAAAGGCTAAACAATTACAAAATTACAAACATAAAAGTGTCCAAGGGACATTGTATCAACATTACAAATCATTGAATACATAATACGTACAAATGCTTCAATATTCTAAGAATCTAAAGATAGAGTTGTTTGAGTCTTTGACTGTGACATTTGGGGCAGCCTGAGCAGGTTGTCTTTTTATTAACAATTTAACTCATTGAGATTTGAAACTTGAGCACATACTCATATTGTAATGGAGGTAGACGTAGTCTGAGTCGTCTCATGTGTTGCTACAACAAAGTATACTAAAATTAATACTGATGAAATCGAAATGAATATAAATAAATCAAAATATATTAAAATAAAAACAACAATTACCAGGTGGCCCAGATCTAGACTGATAACCACCCTCCTCCTCATTGGTTTCCTTAAAATCCAAAATATCAGGAACATGAATATCCTTTCCCATCGTCCAACTCTGTGTGCATATCAATATCTCCACAGTTGAGGAGACAATGAACTATAGAGAGGATCCAATATGTGCCCTCTAGTACTAAAGGTTGACTCTGAGGCAACGGTGCTAATAGGGACGGCCAAAATACAACGGACTATCTAAAAAATGATGGGATATTTCTTTGCTGCCGCCTTCCACCATCCTAATATATCGAAACCATCATCATCTTGAATAAGATCCCCTGAAAAATAGTTATCTAACTCCGAAACCACCTCCGTAGATTGACGAACTAGTGTGAGATTTTGTGCGAGGGTCTTAGTCCATGCCACTCTACGCTTCTTTGTTGGCAAGGTGTCTGGAGGAGGAGTTGGGGTAGGTGTAGTTGTAGTAAATGCAGTACCACGCTTAATTGCATTAAACTCATCATACAATTTAGTTAGGGTATCTCAGGCCATATCACCAATAATATCAGCCCATGCCTAATTATGCGCAAGTCCCAAACCATATAACATGCCTGAAATTTTCAGACGGGGATCAAAATAACAATCACATATAACAAAATATTTAGTCTACTCAAATGTCCCCAATATTTGTCATATTTGACCCTCATGGTCAATGTCATCCCCCTCATCCTTATATTGGAACCCCTACACATTTCGTCTAATTCTTCTTTCACGCTATATATTTGTTGACAAAACTCATGGGATGTAGGGTACAAAGAACTAGATAATTTCAACGTGAAATCATAAAAAAGTCCGAGAAAATCAACAAAAGTAGAAACTACCTCCCAATCATCATCATTAGGCTTTCCTAATCCATCGTGCTCATCAAAGTATTTGACATATTGAATGTCTTCAGTACCCAATAATTGAAAGACTGCCTTATATTCTTGGTCCGCCTCCAACATAAAAAAGGTTGAGTTCTATCGGGTAGGAAAATTAGTACAAAGACCCTTCTCCGATGTTATGCCCACAATTTTCACAACAACCTTGAATTTATCCAATCTAGAAGGAAAAGACCTCACAAATTTCACAGCCATTATAACTCATGCAATCGAGTCATCAACATCTTTTAACCCCTCAGTCCCAATTATATTCAAGATATGTGTAGCACATCTAACATGCAAATATTCACCACCCAAGAATGTCTTATTTGCCTCTCTAAGATAAGTTTTCAGATATCCCAAGACGACATCATTAGACGAGCCATTATGAACCGAAATTGTCAAAACTCGTACCAACCCCTACTCCTTTATTGCGGCCTCCAAGGCCTTCCCAATAGTCTCACCCATGTGATCAATTATTTGACAAAACTTAATTTTTTTGTGAAGAATCTAATCAAAATCAACAAAATGCACAGTCAAAGACATGTAATTCATATTTTGGATAGAAGTCCAAATATCGGTAGTAAGACAAACTACCAAACCCACCAATTGGCCCATGAAAGCATCTTTATCTTTTATGTACATCTTTTTAATATCCTTTGCCATTGTGTGGCTAGAAGGAAGCGAAAATCTAGGTTCCAATTCTTGGACAAGCTCTTGGAACCCTCTCCCCTCCACAAACTGAAAAGGTAGCTTGTTTATGATAATCATACGAGCAAACTTCCTCCTACACTCATCGGGATTATACTTCATATACCCCTTCAACGTTGGAAACCCACTACCCCCAATCCGCCATTTTGTTTAGTCCAATATCTAGTCTAGATTGACTCTTCACCAGTAAGGATCTTTATATTGGACTCTTATTGCATTGTTCCTCTAAATGGACCTTTAACTGAGATGTGCCATGTTTCCTATAGTGACATCTATATATTTTTCCACAGTAATTACATTTAACTTGGGGGTTATTGGGGTCACCGCCCTCTAGTTTGGTAAAGTGAGACCAAACTATGGAAATACGTTTCTTGCCCTATGTCAGTGTGGGCTTAGGGGCGGGGCAAGGTGTACTCCCAGGGGTTGAAATAGGCTCAATAGGGTTAGATTCTGGGGCAGGGGTACTGGTAGGGGTAGGAGAGCTTTTACTGAAATCCCTTTCAGAAGACATTCTTGACTCCCCAACACAATAAAAAATTATAAAATTAAACAAGACAAAGTGCAAAGCCAACACAAGACATAAAAAAAAAACGTAATAATATACCAAATAATTAAAAAAAATGTTTTCTAGATCTAAGAGTTTTTAAACAAAAGAACAAAAATTTAGCTAAATGTATTAAAAGAAACAAAATATGGGTCATCAAATATTCAAAACCATTCTCTTTCTAAAAATAAAAAATAAAAGAACCCTTAAAACCATTTTCAATCCAAAACCCCTAAATAAAATGTTACAAAATTCTCAAAATCTCGAATCTCCTTAGCTATTTATGTGGTTTCAGAATCAGTCTTTTACTTTTATGGATAAACCTTACTCTCATAGTAGTTTTGTATCTGTTTTGTAACATTTTTCAATTGCAATCTCCAGTTTCTATTGATTATCTAGCCTTTCTTATTCTGCCCGGCGTCACTGATCCTCACCATTAAGGAATAAAAGATCCTTCTAAAAGAAATATATTTAATGAACACTATGGTATACATATCACTATATTTGAACAGAGTGACTATTAAAGATATACCACATATCTGGAACCGATATAGAAGTTTGAGTTGTTGGCCAATAATAGATTACTATGTGGTTTCGTTCATCTTTTCGTTATGTTCTTACGTTTTCCCAGTAGAAACACAAATGATGATAGGATCTCATTAATTATTAGGCCTTTGAACAAAAATAATAGAGGAAGTTTCCCTAGTCAAGATAGACAACCAAATAACTAGAATGAGATTTAGGCCTGTGTTTAGATAGTGAGTTGAGATGAAAGTTGAATAAAAAATAATTATAAAATTAAAATATTGTATTTAGAATATAATTTTTGTTTTAGAGTTTGAAAAAGTTGAATTATATATTGTATTTGGTTTAGAAATTTGAAAAAGTTGTAATGATTTGATGAGATGGAACTCTCCATGAACTGAGGTTTTTGGATTCTCTCTAACTCTCTCCCTTCTCTCCAACCTCCCCCAAAACTTAGAATCGGCTAGAGGGGATGGGAGCTTAGGCTCCTTCCCCCTCATTCCTTCCCTCCCCCTCTTTGTTTTCTTATTGTATATTGTTTAGGTTTTATTTTGTGTTTTTTTAGGCAAATAAAGGGAGAATCGCCGATCGAAACTTTTCGGCACCCAATAGCCAACACGCACCCCACCAGGAGGTTGCCTAGCCCCCGATCTGCACAACCATCAAACACGGCCTTAATCGGAGTGGAGCATAGCCCGCACGCGCGGGTCGAAAAATTTGGAGTTCACCTACGCGTGGCCTTCACGCGCCACCAAGGAACCCTCTGATGCTGCAACACACAGTTGTTCCCATACCCGCAACTCTAGATCTCCCAAGATCGACCGTCGGTTTTCCCTCCAGCAGCCTTTTTTGTGCATTGTTTTTCTGTTTTCACAATGTAGTTTATTTTATACCCTGTCTTTATTTTCAAGAAAACAAAAACCCAAAAACGTAGGGCCATTCAAACCTTAGTCCGAATGGAGTTTTCTCCCCCGTCCGCATAGGCGGAGATGGTGGGGTTTAATCCTTCATATTCCAATTAGTCGGGTATGGAGTTTTGTTATGTGGTTACTGTTACCTCTATCATGGACAGAGTTGTGCTATCTCTTAAACTTAGGTCTTTAGAGATTTGCTGTCAGGACTAGACCATGTCAGTTACGGAAGTGTGCTGGGAAGCTATTAACGTTTGTAATTGACTTTTTTGTTTTGCCTTTGTAAAATTTGTATTGCTTTTTGTGTTTGGGTTAGGTAATGAGTAGATGAAAATTTAAAGATTTGATGTTTGGAAAGAAAATTGCAAGAAATTTTTAAATTTTTTTTATCTCTTCTCTATGTCTTAATTAACGTTCTCTAAAAGTACTTCTGATGCCTCATTACCTATAAATTAGTTCTATTATTTATTTAATAATTAATCATTATCTTTTCCTTAATTGCAGCGAATATTCCTATCGGGGGTGGAGTGAACTCTCCTCGCCCTCGCGGTCGTAGACTCGAATGAACGGTAGGAGGCGCTAGCAAAGCAGCGCCTTGTATCCATATGCTTCCGTACGTTAAATTCTAATTTTGTGTTGGAAGCATTTCTTATATTTTTTTTTTAATAGAATATCAGAAACTTCATTGATATCAAATACCAGGGAGGAAAACAGATTACAAAGCTGGACCATTGACCAGTTCAATCACATCCTCAGCTAGCTCAAGAGAATCCTTAGCTAGACAGTGCGCAACTTGGTTGCCACTCCTTCTTACAAAAGTCACCCGCCATTCCTTAAAATTCAACAACATAGCTCTAATATCATTTTAAGACCAAACCCACGCTATCCCATCTATCAGTAGACTGCTGGAGGCCTTGTATTACAGTTTGAGAATCACCTTCCAGGATAATAGATTGCAGCCCCATATCCTTTGCCATACCAACTGCATAAAGACCACCAAGAGCTTCAGCTAATAGGGGGTCCAAGACACCAGGTTTTGACAGCTTCTTTGTAGCCAAAATAGAGCCCCCATGGTCACGAGCCACAGACCAATTCCAGTTTTGTTTTTGGTAACACTCAAGGCTGCATCCCAGTTAATCTTGATGAAGTTCACTGAAGGAGAGGCCCATACAGATAGATGGTCTTGTGATTGCTGAACCACCTTTTTTGAACCATTCTGTGCTACCTTAAAATCTGCCAAAGACAGAGCCGCCTGTCTTGCAACTTGTGTGGGGTGCATAAAGGAATCCTCAAAAACCATCGTGTTTCTTCTCATCCAAATGCATCTAGCTGTCATGGAGAATAGTTCCATCAAAGTCTGATCAGAAATAGAAAAGAGATGTTCCACCAATTCTTTGAAACCGCCTGCAGAGTTCGCTTCTTTCTGAAATATTTTAGGCCCTTGGCTCCACACATCCATGGCTGAAGAGCAGCTCCATAGGGCATGAGTGGTAGATTCAATTTCTCTACAGCATATAGGGCATAGAGGAGAGTCAATGATTCTTTTCTTGTATAGGTTCAGTCGAGTAGGGAGAGACTCAAGGCAAGCTCTCCACATGAAGACTTTGGTAACATTTGGAATCTGAAAGCTCCAAAAACATGTCCAATCCTTGACATTTTTTGAGTGATTGGAGGTCTAACCCTTATGCAATTCCCACAGCTCCTTCTGCTTATGATACGCACTCTTAACTGTAAATAGACCATCCTTTGTCCCTAACCATATAAGTCTGTCCCTAGCCCCAGTAACACTAATGGGAATCTTATGAACCACTTCAGCAACTTCATTCCCAAGAACAGAAACAACCAGGCCTCGATTCCATTGTTTAGTCTCTTTAATGATCAGTTCAGAAACCAGAGCCTCTGCTGACAAGATCTGGACAGGAGTTTGGACCATATAGCTTGAGGGACGAGGCAGCCATCTGCAGCTCCAAATCCTGGTATCCTGACCATTACCTATCCTCCATATAGAACCCTTTTCAATAAGATCTCTCGCAGCACAAAGGCTTCTCCATATAAAGGAAGGCCTAGCTCCCACTTTGGCTTTAAGAAAGTCAGCGTTAGGAAAATACTTTCCTTTGATAACCTTGGCAGCTAGTGAGTCAGGAAATTGGATAAGTCTCCAACCTTGCTTAGCTAGCAAAGCCAAGTTGAAACTCTCAAAGTCTCTAAACCCCAGTCCACCAGCCCCCTTTGCTTTCCCCATCTGTCCCCAAGAAACCCAATGCACTTTCTTCTCATTAGTCATATGACCCCACCAAAATTGCTGCATTACTCTATTAATTTCATGAAACAACGATTTGGGTAATTTGAAGACCCCCATGCAGTAAGCAGGCAAGGCTTGAATAACAGCTTTCAATAAGATTTCCTTTCTTGCGTGTGATAGGAACTTAGTTTTCCAGTTGCTGATTTTACTCCGCATCCTGTCCAAAACTCCTCTAAAAGCAGCATGCCTTGATCTACCTATGAGAGCGGGTAAACCAAGATAGGTTTCATAGCTGGATGTTGATCGAGTTCCAGCTATACTTAGAATATAGTCTCTGGTAGCTTTCCTTGTGTTGGCACTAAAGAAGATTGAAGTCTTGGACTTATTGAGCTGCTGACCTGAAGCAACTTCATAGATGTACAACAACCTGTTAAGAGCAGCCCACTCCATAGCATTAGCTCTACAAAAGAGCAAACTATCATCGGCAAAGAAAAGATGGTTTATGCTTAGTTTGCCTCTGCAGATAGGAAAACCATGAATTTCTTTGACATCTTCAGCATGATTCAATAAACTGCTAAGGGCCTCAGAAACAATTATAAACAGATAGGGAGAGAGAGGGTCCCCCTGTCTAATTCCTCTAGATGGAACAAAACTTGCTTGAGGAGCTCCATTTATGAGGATTGAGTAAGATACCGATGATATGCACTTAATAATCAGAGAGATCCATCTCGGTTTGAAACCCATCCTCACCATAGCCTTCTCCAAAAACACCCATTCCACCCTATCATAAGCCTTACTCATATCCAACTTAACAGCCATGTAGCCTTGTTTCCCTTTCCCTTTAGTAGACATCGAGTGCAAAGTCTCAAAGGCCACCATGACATTGTCAAGAATCATTCTTCCAGGGACAAAAGCACTTTGTGTAGGTGATATGATCTGGGGAAGGATACTCTTGAGTCTGTTAGACAGCACTTTTGATACAATCTTATACAGCACGTTGCAAAGAGATATAGGTCTATAATCCAAAACAGTTTGAGGACATTTTAGTTTGGGAATTAGAGCAATGAAGGTGTCATTGATGGGCCCAAGATCCCCTCCATGGTTCAGAACCTCTAACACAGCCTTTGTGACATCACCTCCTACCACACCCCAGTGAGATTGATAGAAGGTTGCTGAAAAGCCATCAGGGCCGGGAGAGCCTAGAGGGTTCATTTGAAACAATGCTTCCTTGACTTCCTCAGGAGTGAAAGGGCCCGAGAGATTGTTGTTCATGACCTCAGTTACTTTAGGCTGAATATGACTCAAGCATGCCTCAAAGCCTGTAGGATTTGAAGAAGAGAAGAGGGTCATATAATGCTGATAGAACACCTCAGCAATTCCTGTCCTTTCATTGATCATTCTGCCATCATCAAGAACCAGTTTAGTAATCTCATTAGTCTTCCTTCTTTGATTGGCATACTCATGGAAAAACTTTGAATTCCTGTCTCCATCTCTCAGCCAACTCTGTTTGGCCCTTTGTTGCCATTTGAGATTATCCTCTTCTAATAATCTATCAATATCCTTCTCAAGGTTCTTAATTTCTACAGTATTTGATCCCTTATTCGATTGTTGTAGAGAAGATAACTAGTTCAGCTTAGATTGTGTGAGTTTCCTTTGCTTATGGAGAGAGGATCTACTCCAAGCAATTAGTGAGTCCCTGCATTTCCTAAGATTTCTCTTGACTGCATTCAAAGAAACACCTTGCTGAGAAGACTGGGCTGGCCAATTGGATTGGATAAGGCTACGACACTCCTCATGTAAATTCCAACTAGCTTCAAATCTGAATAGTTTCTCCCTACTATTCAGAATAGAGGAACCTGCTCTACAACCGCCTCAGATACGAAAAGGTCAGTTTGCATATCACAGGCTGAAATAGCTCCCTCAAATGGAGCAGTCGTATCCACCCCCTTAAAATCATTACCATCCTTCGAGCTAGCTGACTTTCCTTTTGAACTATTCATCTCAGTATCTGCTTTAGTTGGTATGACCAAGACTTGCTCCTGAACAGTCTTCTTTCCAGAGATAGGCACCTCCTAATGGTACCTTTCAGAGGACTTAGTCTGTTGCCGCTTAGGGAGGTGTTGTTCCCCCGTAGCACCGTCGTACTTTCTAACCTCGAAAATCTTGGCGTTCATTGGTTGAGCCCTTAGCCATGGACCAAACTGAATTGGCTTGGATTCGTCATTAGGATCAGCCGCTCTCTGTGATTGACACACTTTTGCTTTGTGAGACAAGATACCACAATGAAAACAAAATGACTGTAATCTTTCGTACTTCATTGAGACCCAGAACTTCTGGTTCTCTATCTGCACCCATTTTCCACGTAACAAAGGCTTGTTCATGTCAACTGCCACACGTACCCTCATACACTTACCCCATGCCATGCCATCTGAATCAGAATCAACACGGAGCACATATCCAATCGATGCAGCAAACTTCTTTCCAAAATCTGCGTTCATAACAGCCAATGGTAATCCATGCATTTCAACCCAAAAAGGTTCAAAATGGAATTGCACCATGTTCAGTGGGATAGATTCATCAAGCTCTTGAAAGGAAACCAGATTCCTATAAAAAAACCACGGACGTCCCCCAAGGACTCTCTCCTTATCAGCCCGGAACTGAAACTCAATAAAGAAACGATAATCACCCAAATCCTTAAATTTAACCCATCCCCCCAATCTCCATATTTGTGACATGGTCACTCTGAAGGCTTCACTATTCAAACCCTTCTCAGTCATCACCCTCCCTACTATGCAAAACTTTCCACGTAGAGCCCCCTCCTTCACCTCATTAGTAGGAACCAGGAAAACTGCATTTTCCTCCGTTGACAGAGTAAAGTTCTCCCACTTCCTAGTTAAATCCTCCTCCTCCATTACCTCGCACTAACGAACTCAGGACTCTCACAAAAGAGACTTACACCCTTGCACAGACAAGAGTACTCAAACCTTACTCGTTCTCCAGAGAGAAAGAGAAGGACCAACTTACCCGGGTGTGATATGTATTTATCCATTTCTTATATAAATATATATATATAGCAATAATATATTGATATATTATACATTTTAGAGGCATCGATCTATGCGTCCAAAGTGTCAAGCATGATGTGTATGGAAATAAATAAATATATATTTTAAGATATATTATTTGGCCTTTATCCTGATCTCCATTGTTTTTATTAAGTACAACCTTTACATCATGAACAACTCTGGAATTTACTCGGCAGGAAACTAATGTTCCTAGCGGAGGGATGAAAGTCCTTAAAAATCAATATATATACACACGAGTACTGTCCCATTACATAGAGCTAACGATAGTACTGGTACGTAGCTGATCATTGTGAGCGCTTCACTCCTTAGAATTACTAATTTATTAATTTTTAAGGATGTCTATAATTTAATTGTGGAGTGTTTATCTATAGGCGATGATCTTCGATTTTTAATTATAATATATTAGAAAAGATAAGACAAAACATTATAGAAGAAAGAATACGGAGTTCTTATGTTCTACATAAATGTTTAAAATTTCAATAAATATTGAGAAGAACAATATATCATGAGTGCATTCTTTTCACATGTATATTAGTCATGATATTAATGAATTTTAAGGAAAATATAACATTTACTGAAGGAAAAGCACGAAGCAATATTCTTCCAGCATACAAACAAAGATCCCCTTTCCTCTACGTATACTGGAAATTCGGCAACAGCTAATTAGGGCCATGGGCCGATTCTAACTAACATTAAATGGGCCCATGGGCTACTAAAAAACTTAATATCATACATACACCCGACGCCATCCCACACAGTTATAGACAATTAGTCATTTGCAGTTAGCAATGCGTCTAGAGTGCAGTCCTCAAAAAGTACCCCAACCATTTCCCCACTACGTGAAAATGGTCTTTTTCACCCAAAAATTCGTCACAACAGGGAGAAATACAAATGAATAATTGCAAGAAAGGACATGCATTCAGATTCAAACATCCAAAACTTCTTGTACAGACAAAAAAGCACAAGTTTTGGAAAGCAGCTTGCGAGGATGAAGGGGGAGAGATAGACAAATGAGATGCATTGCCTACCTGTGGTGACGAAAGACTATAGCAAGAGTCAAATCCTCTAATCCAAACCTCCGATGCTGGACTGCCCACAAAAATAAATTCAACAAAAGTAGGAGCACAGACCACCGATTCTGTATGGGGAGGGGGAGGAAACGAAGGGCCAAGCTTAATTATGCGGGGGGAAAATTGTAGTCGAGAATGCAGATGAAGCCGAGACCTAACTGGGGTGGGTGGAGTAGTTGCAGGACGAAGAGAATTTGGGAAACAAAGGGAAATATCGGAGGGTGAGGGAAAAATATTCGTGTTGATGCCCTTCAATTAAAGGACCCAATTGCAGCGATGAAACTGACATCGCAAAAATAAAAACTTATCTTGCAGCGAAAATAATCGCCGTTAATGTAACCAAAATCGCTGCAAAAGGGCACTGGGAAAAGTCCCCAAGGACCCAATTGCAGCGATTAAAAATTTCGCAAAATGGCAAAGTAATTTTGCAGCGATTATTTGCGCCGCTATAGTATTTGAAATCGCTGCAAAAGGGCAAGTAAAAAAATTAAGGTGAGAATTAAGCGGCGAAAAATAAATTGCTGAGAAATTATGAGATGAGAAATTCTCATATAATTTTCCAAGCAACCGGCCCGTATACAATATTTATTGAGAATTTAATTATATCCAAAAAATTTAAATAGGAATCAATAAATATTATAAGACTCATTTCATATATTTATCTCTCTCTTATTTTAGGTCCCAATCAAGTTTAGATAATAATTTAAGGCTAGCGATATTGATCCCAGGTTCCAGCCTTCCCAGTACATTCAACTTTCTCGCAACAATTTCTCAGTAATTCATTGTTGAATAGATTCTCTATCGCTTGATTAATTTGATAGAAAAACACTTCTCATTAACTGCCAAACAGCATTACAAGTGTAAATCAGTCCATAGGACTTTGTTGAACACTAGTAACAGAATCCCACCATACATTAGTTGAGCAGTGATCTTCATCCCTATCGTTTTACTCATTTATGGATTTAGTGCAGTTTTTCTACGCTTTTAATTTGTCAGTCTTTATTCCATTTTTTGGTAGAGACAGAGACATTTATGGTTTAGAATGGTGATCTTGATATAAGTCACCATAATTAAGCAGAGCGTGAGAGATTCCACAAGACAAAGCTGTCAGGCAAAGTATTCATTCTTGTCCTTATTCCTTAATTTTCTTTCCCAAATTTCCTCTCCCAACCAATATTTGAACTTAGAAGAAGATTCATGCTGCTACAAATCATGAGGAATGGTGCTTAAAACAGCGTAAGTACATATGTATATATCTCTCTCTATATAAAAAGTATCTATCAAACAGAAATTGTTGGTTTAACGTTTTTTTGCTGTTTCCTGTTAAAGTTAACCAGCTTTGTCAATCTGTCCGTCAACTAATCTGTTGGCCATCATCATTTTACATCACATTGTGATTATACAAATAATCTCGGTTAAAAATAAAAATAAAACCAAATGCACAAGATACACGGTAACTATTCTCGGGAATGAAAGAAAAAATAGATTTACACTCTGAACAAATAGTATATTTATTTTTGAACAGTAAAAAAATTAGATAAAAAAAAACCAAAAAACTATGCATATTTCACAACTCGTTATAAAAGGAATCTCGATTAAAACTAAAAATAAAACCTCACGCAACTATTCTCGGGAATGAAAGAAAAGAATAGATTTACATTGAGAACAAATAGTATATTTATTTCTGAACAGTAAAAAAATTAGAAAAATAAAATAAAAAAACTCTGCATATTTCTCCTGTTCATGCATCTGCTTGGATAATGAAAAATTGTCATTAACTCGATCAGCGTCTCATTCTCCTCATTTGCCTTTATGTCAGTCCAGCTGCACATTAAAAGGATCTGGGGTTAGTCAATTACTAGGATTTTCCTTCTGCATATTGTTCTTCATTATTGTTCAGGTGATTTTCTGAGAAAAAAGTTGTTTCTTAATTTTATTTGTAATAAAATAAAATTAGTTTTCTTTGGTTTTGATTCTTATGGTATCATTTTTGTCAGGGGAATTCTATATCAACTACGAAGTACAACCTTCCTTACTTTTCTGCCTAAAGGTCTCTATTTGAACAGGAAATCTTCAAGCATCCTGGCAAGAAAATGTGTATATATGGTCATATTGTTTTGTTGATCCCTTACTTGGGTGTTTGCTTATGATTGAAGGTGGCAGTTAGTGGGTGGTTATTTTTGAATCAACCTATGAATACAACTAGAGTTAAACATTTATGCCAATACATCTATCTATGGGCTGCTTTGTGTTTGAGGGGTTAGCAGATGCAAATGGAGGTGCATAGAATTGACGAATTAGTCCATTTCTATGGTGTCTTGGAAATGGGGAATCCTAATTATTGGAGATTTGAAATAATTTTACTTTCTGTTTTTGACTTGGACCTCTCATCCTTTTTCTTTTGTGATCACTTTTTTTTCCCGAGTGGAATGAAGATTATAACTTCTACATGCAAGTTAGTCAATAATGCATTTCTTTGATAGAAGTGTTAAACAATATGTTGTTGTGGGAACGCAGTTAAAAGGAGACCTATATTACTGTTACAGCAAGTGGGGTTGTATATCCTGGGTTTGTTCTGAATGGTGTCTGAAGGTTCTTGCCTTAGTGAGATCCTTTGTCCTCGTAGAAAAAGTATACCCTTATACAACACTAGCAGACTCCACATGGTGATCATATATTGTTCAATGTGTGTTTTAACTGCTGTTTCAACACTTTCCATACATATTTGGGTGTGTGTGTGTGTGTGTGTTAGTAACCATCAGTCCCAAAAGCTAAAACTGTTAGAAAGTAGGCTCAAAATGCATATTAAGCTCACAAACACGTTAAAGCTGAAACATTAAGGTTAAACAGTATTATGGATAACCAGTGATGGAGCAGTAATATCCATAATACTTACAGAGCAACCAGTGATGGAGATCTACTGCAATGGAGATTGACTGAGGGTTTTCTTCGTGTTGCTCTCGTAGACACCCTGAAAATTTATGTACAGATTCACATTAGAACAATTTATTACTCTATTTAAAAATTTCTTTAAAAAAAATCAAAAAACAAAAGGAAAAAAGAGGTGTTTTTTACAAATTTAAAGATCTGTAAGCACTCAAAAAAAAATCAACCAAAAAATCATCACAACAACGCAACACACAAAAATAGAGGTAAAAAATAAACAATAAATCAAGATCTGAGAAATAGTATGAATCAACAACAGATCTCAGATTTGTGTGTATTGTCAAAAAAATATTTAGAAAAGGACAGAGTTAATCAACACGCATTAGCTTGGAAAAAAAAACCAGATCTGAAAGATGAGCCTTCATTAGATTTACAAACTCATTTCTAAAAAATTAGAAAATAAAAATAAACAAAGTTGTTGATTTTTACAGATAAGGAAAAAAAAAAAACAACAAACCAACACCCATCAGGCCAAAAAATAAAAATAAAAAATCTTAGATCTGAAAGATGAGGCTTCAGATTCGTAACATTTTAAAAAAATGAAGTTGTAAAAAAAAAAAGGGAAAAAAACACAGATGGCGATTTCTGAGAAATATAATCTCAGATTTGTATGCATTAAAAAAAATAGAAACAGGCACACAGAGATAACCAACACGCATTAGCTGAAAAAAAAAACAGATCTGAAAGATGAGGCTACAGATTCGTTAGATTTCAAATTTTATTTCTAAATTTTCTTTGCACTGTAGAAAAAAAATTCTCACCGAGCTGAGGCGAAGATAGATCCAGGGTCGCGAGGTAGAGAAAGAAAAGAGGTTGTTTGAGTTGTGAGAGAAAATTAGAGAAGGAGACAAAGCGGGTCGCGAGGTAGAGAGAAAAGAGACGGGACCTGAGTTGGGAGAGAAAAGCCGAAAGGGAGATGAAGTCGAGAATGAGAGATAGATTAGAATGAGAGATAGATTTGTGGTCTAAAATTGTTTGAGAAAAATATCACTGACACAATGTCAAAGATAAGATGTAAAGACTAAAAATACTCTCTCATAAACGGACACAACATAAAAACAGAAGGTTAAAATTGTTATTCTCAAGTAAGACTGATTATCGCTATGCTGACCAGCTGGACTTGGTCTGAGAGTAGATCCGTAACACTGCTGGCTTGATTCTTTAAATGTTATAATAAGTATTATTATTATTATTATTATTGCTTAAAATTATAAATATAAAAATATGTTAAAAAATATAATAAGCTGGTCCCAACTTCCAGCTTATAATTTTTATTCACTACTTGTTTTGAAAAATAAATAAATCTTTACGAATATTTTATTTAAAAATTCTCATATGTGATATTCATCTATTCTTTTTCTATTTCCGGTATTTTTTTTATTTGATATGTTATTATTTTATTATGTTCATTTCTTTTTTTATTTAAATTATAGATAATTTGATTCTTAGTAATAAATCTAAATTTAAATTAAAGTGACATATTATTTATAATTATTTAAATAATTATTTATAAATTACAATGATATATTATTATCTAAATAATTATTTATAATTTATTTATATATCACAATGTATAATTATTTATAAATTATATAAATATTACATTTTTATTTATTTAACTGAAAATATTACATCTTTATTAAAAAAAAAATTAGTTCTTAACAAATATAAACTAAGCAAACGTGCATTGCACGTTGCTTTCACCTAATATATATATATATATATATATATATTAGTAAAACCTCCCATTTTTTATCTATATATTTTTTAATAATTGATCAAACAAAACTCATGGCATTAAAAATATCTTCAGACGTGGACTCCAATTCTTAATATTACTTTTCAGTCATAATAATACTCTCCGAGGATTATTGCCTTTTTATTTCTGCGTAGAGATATAGGCATTTGAGGTTCACGATGGTCTTGATATTATTTAAAAAATAATAATAACGGTCTTGATCTGAATCACTATAATTAAGCATAGAGTCTGAGAGATTCTACCATAACAAAGTTAGTCAAAATTCTCAAAACTTTACCCTCAGAGTAGTTTTCAATCTGTTTTGTAACATTTTTTAATTTTAATCTCTAGTTTCTATTGATTATCTAGCCTTTCTTATTCTGCCCCGCGTCACTTCCTCACCATTAAGGAATAAAAGATCCTTCTAAAAGCAATATATTTAATGAACACTAAGGTATACATATCAATATATTTGAACAGAGTGACTATTAAAGATATACCACATATCTGGAACAAAAAGATTACTATGTGGTTTCGTTCTTCTTTTCGTTATGTTAATTCTTAGGTTTTCCCAGTAGAAACACAAATGATGATAGGATCTCATTAATTATTAGGCCTTCGAACAAAAAGAATAGAGAAAGTTTCCCTAGTCAAGAGAGACAACCAAATAACGAGAATGAAATTTAAGCCCGTATTTAGATAGTGAGTTGAGATGAAAGTTGAATAAAAAATAATTATAAAATTAAAATATTGTATTTAGAATATAACTTTTTAATATAATTTTTGTTTTAGAGTTTGAAAAAGTTCAATTATTTATTGTATTTGATTTGAAAATTTAGAAAAGTTATAATGATTAGATGAGATGAAATGGATTGAGATAAATTCTAAAAACAAACAAAGCCTTAGAATTTGGAGGGAGCTTTCAGTTGACGTTCAATTTTTTTTTTTTTTTTTTCATTTCTTTTAATTGTTTTAATTTGTTTTGCAAGCCTTGACTGCGTCAACTTTGAAACTTAGGTACCTCTGGTCGTAGGTGAAAAGTTATATAAAGGAGGAGGCTGCTGTGGATTCCTCTGCATCCCATTAACATTAAACTCAAGATGGCTCTCAAACTTCCTACTGCCATTGTATTTTGCTTCATTGTGGTTCTGATCATCCTCGCTAACCCTATTGTTGCCCAAAAAGGTCCTATCGGGCCTGGAGACCCGTCTCCTCGCTCTCGCTCTCACCCTCCTCCTCGTGGTCGTAGACTCGTATGAACGGTACGAGGTGCTAGCAAAGCAGCCTTGTATCCATATGCTTCCGTACATTAAAATTCTAATTTTGTGGAGGAAGTATTTGTTTTAGAGGCATCGATCTATGCGTCCAAAGTGTCAAGCATGATGTGTTTGGAAATCAATAAATATATATTTTAAGATATATTATTTGGCCTTTATCCTGATCTCCATTGTTTTTATTAAGTACAAGCTTTACATCATGAACAACTCTGGAATTTACATAAATGTTTAAAATTTCAAACCTACTAGGTCTTGGCAGGGAGAATTATGGTTGGGCCTTGGCCCTCAAAGCCGAGGAGACCCATGGCTTGAGACCCACGGAATCTCGCGGGAGACTCATGGGAGACCCATGATTTGACCTTAGTCTTTGGAATGAGAAACCCACATCCAAGGCCGTGGGTTCTGCCCAGAGAGACCCATCCTAGTAGGTTTGGAAGAACGTAGCTCATGGCCATGGCCATGGGTCTTGGAAAGAGAAGGAGCAGAAAGTTGTCCTATGTTGTTCCCTACATAGCACTGCTCACCCGACCCAAAATTGAGGATTCCAACCCGACCCCAAAATATCAACTATTTCCGGCGAATATCCATGATTCAATTCCATCCTGAATCCTATACATAACAAAATCGGGTTTTCCAACCCAACCCGATTCTTCTTCTTATTCTGTGAATTTTAATTTTTTAAAGTATAAATATCTTGAATTATTCACCAAGAGCCCCCTATAGACCACCACACTAGCATCACTTTGTTGATATAGGGCCAAAAATATTAAAGAGAAAATTCTTTTTCTTTGGGAGGCAGATCTTTTTAATGGAAACTAAAAAGGGGAGAAAAAGAAATAGAAGCCACGCTGAGCATAGAAAGAGCTATTCTTGTTTTACAGTTATTGGAATGTCAAAAGAGGATAGAATGGGGCCCTGGGTCAAATTATTATGCTGCTTAAAAGTGAGGTGATGAGTGTTTGGGTCCTTTTCTTTCCATTCAGGAGTATTTAACCATATGTTGGAGGAAATATTGTGGGTTCCTTTCTTGCCATTTAGGAGAATTTAACCATCTGAGCACCTTGTACTTGGTATAGAATATTGATGAGAACGAAACTAAAGTGTAGGAGCAAGTAGAATCTTGACATGTATTTGGCCTCTGTTTGAAAATTGAAACCCAAGATGATTTGTGGTATTTTTTATCGCATCTCGCCTCTTCTGTGTTAGTATACTGTTTAGAGCACCTTGATGATGTGTTTGCAAAAATGCATTCTAAGCATACCCTCCAATAGGAAAGAGAAAAGAATCTTGTGTTCAACAGAAAGTTCGTTTGATATGTCGCTTGAGCGAATTTCAGACAGAGATTTCACTCAACACTCGGTCGATAGTTGGCTTGAGTGAACAAATTTGAGAAAGAAAAACAAGTAAATCTATAACTTATGGTTTGACGTAATCAATTCGATAAGAAAGATGCAGATGCAAAGGTAATGTGGCAAAACCAATTACAAAGTTCTGCTAGCCCGTACAATACTTCAAATGGACAAAAACTGGAGAAATACAATGATCTAGCCAGATACAACACACATTATAGCATCGATGGATAATGCATCGATGCTATAATGTGTCATCCATGTCATCCGAGTTTAGTAGAAAATTCCCAGGCAAACTTAGTAGAAAATTCCACATCCGAGTTTTCTGTCCAAACAAGCCGATCTTTACCTTCTTTAGGACTGCCCAGCTGATGAGTAATCTCCACCATTTTTTCTCGCCCTACCAAAGCACTCAGCAGCTCCTCATTCCACCCTCATTCCAATCTGCATTCCTTAATCAAGAGATGCAGAGCATCTATTAGATACGAATTATAACCCAGTGGCTACTGATCTGACCATTTATCCCACCAAAAGGAAACATTTCGCTCGTTAACTTTCCATCTAGAGAGCCTAAGAACAGCCGAAACACAACTCATCATCATTCGCCAAAACCTCGATCCTTTAGCAGGAATCACCAAGGAAATGTGCTTATCTTTAACATATTTAGCCTTGAAAAAATTTGACCATAATGAATTCTCCGTTAAAATTTTCCAAACAAACTTAATATGGAGAGCCTGTTGAACCTCTATCAAACTCCTTAAGCCAAGGCCCCTTTCCTGAATTGGTTTACATAAAACGTCCCATGCCACCCACTTTTTTTTTTTTGGCTTCCCATCCGTAAACCCCCAATAAAAGCTACTGAATATTTTGTTCAACAAAGATATAATAGAAACAGGACACCAAATGCATGAAATTAAATGTATATGAATACTTGAGATCACATGCCGCAAGAGAGACAATCTAGCGCCTTTAGACAAAACCTTCTTCTGCCAACCAGCAAGCCTCTCTCTTATACGTCCCACCACTTCATCTAAATCTCGTGCTTTAAGTCTCCCAATAACAATTGGGACACCTAAATGAACGGGAAATGGCCTTCTGAAATACCCATAAGTCTAAGCAACACTCTTCTTAGAGACATGGAGATTTTTGGGGAGAAAAAAATTGCATATTTGCCTGAGTTAACAACCTGACCTAACCATTTCGCATACATCCGATAAACCTCCTTAATACCAGCAACGACTTCTTCCCCCGTTAGAAAAAATAACTATATCATCTGCATACAATAAATGTGAGATCAAAGGGGCCCCTCAAGGTAAAGAAAACTTCTCAATGGTACCATCTACAATTTTTGCCTTTAACAAACGAGATAGGATTTCTTCAACAAGGATAAAAAGATAAGGCGACAATAGGTCTCCCTGTCTCAAGCCTCGCCCACCTTTAAAAAAATCTTTACCCGTGTCATTCAACATCATCGAATACCAAGGAGAAGAAACACATTGTTTAATCAAATTAGACACTTGGACATAAAATCCAAATGAAGCAATCACATGCATCAGAAATAATGTGAGGAAGCACCAGGGCTAAACGTTGGACTATTAATTTGGAAGACACCTTGTATAAAACTGAGCAAAGGCTGATAGGCCTAAACTTATCAAAGCCTGTTGGATTACTCATTTTGGGAACAAGTACCACATAAGAAGAGGAATAATACCTTGGAAGTTTCGAGCCTCGAAAAAACTCACAAACTGCCTCCACCACATCCTTCAACAATATCCCAACAATCTTTGAAAAAACCTGAGCCAAATCCATCTGGCCTTGGACTACTATCTATTGGAATTGAGAACAAAGCTTCCTTTACATCCTCCCTGGTAGGCATTAGACAGAAACTGAAATTTTCTTCATCCGATATAATTTTCTCAACCCATGGAAATAAATCCGGAAGAGGCCCACTAGGTATAGCTTGCAAAAATTCAAAAAAATAATCTGCTGTAGCAACAATCCTTTGGAGTCTTTAGCAGTCTTCCATCCGATAATGTCATTTCCTTAACCATATTATGTTTTTTAGCTGAAAATTTCTAAAAATACTGGGCATTATTCTCCCTTTTATCAATCCACCTTTGCTTAGCCTGTTGTGCCAACCTCATTTCCTCCCTCGATCTTATCCGAAGTTTCCAGTTCCAATTTTGTAGCCAAGTAAGTATATTCAGTTTCCTTAGAAAAAGCTACCTGAAGGTTAGATTCTAATCCTTCTAACTCTTTTTCCAGATTCTGAATGTGAAACTGAGTACGACCAAACACTTCTTTACTCCACACTTTAAGAGCTATCTTCAATTTTTTTTTTTTTTTAATTTTCTTACTAACCTCCATAACCCATTCCCCGGCAGTTCTTCCATCCAAGTCCTCACCACAAGACCACGAAAACTTTCATGTGATATCCACATTTGCTGAAACTTAAATGGAGAAAGGCCATAATGGATCTAAATATCCAGAAGAGAGATAATCATAGGGTAATGATCTGAGGAGACTCTGGACAAATACTTCATCTGCACACCAGGAAAGGTCTCCAAGCAAGAGGAATCACATAAGACCCTATCCAATCGAGCCCAACTCCTTGTCCATCCACTATGTCCATTACACTAGGATAGAGGACCTCCAGTAGACGCCATTTTCGCCAATCCCACATTATCAATAAACTGATTAAAATCATCCGTAGCACCAAACGATCGAGGTCTGGCACCACGTTTTTCTACATCGTTTCTAATTATATTAAAATCACCTGCAATAATCTAAGGGCAACCCAATGTATTCATATTAGAGAGTTGCAGCCAAAGATCCCATCCAGAAATTTCCAAACATTTAGCATAAACAAAGGACACCAACACTCTTTGTCCATTCGTAGTCACCAAACACATATTAAACCATGAGAATAGGAGAGCCCGAAAGGTGTTCTATGAAATGCCTCAATGGGCGAAATGTATTGAATAAAATTTGTCTTTTTCACACGTCTCTTCCTTTTACATTTACATGTATTTATACATAGAGTCATAATAAACTTTCCTCTAGACTGGTGACACGTGTATGATGTAGTACATTTCTGTTACAAGGGTATTCCATTTCTCTGCTCTGATGCATTTGCTGAGTGCTCCTAAGGCTTTTCCATGTCCATCATTGCAGTGTATTTGGTGCCTCTGTTTTGCTGAGTGCTACTGATCCTTTTGCCGTGGCTGTGTCCTTTATTGATGGGATGATTCTCTTCTTTATTTGAGCTGGTGCTTATGACAGTGGGTATTCTTTTCTTAACAGCCCCCCTTGAGTCAAGTGGCACTTGTGTTAAAGTGAGGCTTGATTGTAACAATGTAAATCTTGCCAAGGAAAGTGGTTTGGTTAATATATCAGCCACTTGATCTTTGCTTGAAACAAAGGATACAATAAGAGATTTTGATGCCACTCTGTCCCTAACAAAATGATAGTCTAATTTTACATGTTTGGTTCTTGAGTGCAAAATTGGATTAACTGAGAGATATGTTGCTCCTAAATTATCACACCAAAGTGTTGGGGGTTTTTGCAGAAAAATCCCAAGGTCTCTTAACAGTGACTGAATCCAGATTATTTCACATCAGTGTTGGCTATGGCCTTATACTTCGCCTCAGTTGAGGACCTAGATACCATGGGCTGCTTTTTAGAGCCCTAAGAAACAAGGTGTGAGCCAAAAACTACACAAAATCCCCTTATGGATTTTCTGTCATCAGGGCATCCAGCCTAGTCAGCATCAGAGTAGGCTGAAATGTTATGAGATGAATTTTTGGAAAAATGAAGACCCATGTGAGTAATATACGCTTGACAGTTTGCCAATAAGAAATTTTTGGACTATGCATGAATTGGCAAACTTTATTGACTGAAAATGAAGTGTCGGGACTAGTGAATGCTAAATATTGTAAACTTCCTATGACACTGCGGTAGAGTTGAGGATCCTCAAAAGAGGTTCCATTGAAAATTGTGAGTTCGGTGGAAGTTGACATGGGAGTTGAAACTGGTTTTGCTTGATGCATATTGGTACGTTGAAGTAAATCAAAAATATACTTGGACTGATTTAAAAATAAATCTTGATTATTTCTGTGAACTTCTATACCTAAGAAAAAATGCAACTGCCCTAGATCTTTGACAAGGAAGTGTTTACCGAGAGCATGAATGAAATCATTGATAAGTTAAGAATTAGAGCCAGTGACAATTATGTCATCCACGTATACAAGCACAAATAGAACATGAGTAGAATTTCAAAATACAAACAGAGATGTATCTGACTGAGATTCATGAAATCCTAGAGAAATGAGTTGAGTACTTAGCTTGGAGAACCAGGCCCTTGGTGTCTGTTTAAGGCCTTAGATGGCCTTTTTGAGCTTACACATGTTTGTTGGAAAATCTGGATGAACAAATCCAGGAGCTTGATTCATATGAACTGCTTCTTCCAAGTCAACGTGAAGGAAAGCATTTTGTATGTCCAGCTATTGAAGTGGCCAGTTAAGAGTGACTGCTAGGGAGAGAAGAATCCGAATAGTCACAAGTTTTACCACTGGAGAAAAGGTTTTTGAGTAATCCACCCCTGGTTGTTGTTGAAATCCCTTAGCAACTAGACTAGCCTTGCGCCTTTTGAGAGATCCATCGACTCTATGTTTGGTTATGAGGATCCATTTTGGGCCCAAGATGTTGTAGGAAGGTGACGGTGGAATAAGTTCCCAAGTGGAATTTTGTAATAAAGCCTGGAATTCTAGCTTCATTGCCTCTCTCCATTCGGGCTACTTAGCCGCCTCAGTGAAATTAAAGGGTTCTTCAGGTATTGATGGAAGAGAAGTTTCTGTGAGAAAAAGGGAGTGTGTGGACAAAGGCCAGGATATTGTTCCATCCGTGCGAACCCGAGGGCAATGGATGTTGTCTTTGAGTTGAGTGATCATGGGATGTGTAGGTTGCAGGGATTGATCTGGTTGATCATTGCTGACTGAAGATGCATCAACAAGATTAAGGTTGGAGTTTGGAAGATGCGACGATATCGGGGTAGAGATGAAAGAGGCAGGCGAGCTTAGAGAGTTAGGTGGACTGTCTAAGGGTTGATGTGTGGGAGTTGGGCTTGAAATTTCATTTGGGCTGGGCATATGAGTGAAAGGTGTGTTTAGTGAGATTGGTGAAAAGGAACCAAATGTGAGTGAATTGAGTGGCCCATTGATATTGGGCCTAGATGAAGAAACATGTTGTGAAGTGGACTGGGTCATTGAAAAAGGAAAGTTTGATTCATCAAACCTTACATCCCTAGAGATATAGGTTCAGCCCAAGGATGGATCAAAACAACAATACCCCTTATGGTTAAGACTATAACCCATAAAAACACACATTTTAGATCGAAGATCCATTTTATGTTTATTAAATGGGCGAAGATTTGGCCAGCAGGTGGACCCAAAAACCTTAAGAAATTGATAATCAAGTGGGTGTCCAAACAATTTATAAAATGGAGATTGATTTTTTAAAATGGGTGTAGGCATTCGATTTATTAAATAAACTGCGGTTTGGTATGCAAATACCCAAAATTTGGTAGGCATTGATGCTTGAGTTAGTAAGGAGAGACCCGTCTCTACAATATGTCGATGACGTGACTTGATACTACCATTCTGGGCATGAGAGTAAGGACACGTGAGACGATGTCCAATGCCACTATCTTGAAGAATTTTTCAAAAAGGGTCAAAATTCACACCCTCCATCTATTTGCACAGTTCAAATTTAAATGGAAAATTGGTTTGTGATGTAGCGCATAAGAGCAATAAAAATTGGTGTAACATCAGACTTGGCTTGTAAAGGAAACAACCAACTGTATTTTGTAAAGTCATCAACTACAAAAAGATAATAACGGCAACATTTAGAGGATAGGACAGGTGCTGGACCCCAAACATCTAAAAACATTAATTGAAAAGGAATAGTGGAGATGGAAGGAGAGGAAGGATGTGGAAGTGCATGTGATTTAGCTTGTAAATAAGCTTTACAAGTGTGAGCAGTAGACTTAGTATTTAAAGGAAGATGAAAACTATTGATGACAAGAGACGTGATTCTGGGTGAAGTGTGTCCAAGACGCATGTGCCAGATAGAAGGAGATGTGCGAGTGCCAATGAGTGCATGTTGTGCGGAAGCAGTTTTTGGTGAGGTCGAAACTGTTGATGGGAGAGCATACAAGCCATCCTTAATGGTGCCCTGAAGTCGAACTTCCTGTGTTTGTAAATCCTACACAAGAAAAGCAGAGGAATAAAACTCAAAGTAGACTGAATTGTCCAAGCAAAATTGTCTCACAGATAAAAAGATTTTTTGATATAGAAAGAACATGTAAAAGTTGACTGAGAAGAAAATTGCCATTGGGCATATGGAGATGAGCCGAACCAATATGTTGGATGGGAATGGAGGAGCCATCTCCAATGCTGACCTGATCTGAGCCTTGATAAGACATTGCATCCAAGTTGAAATTGTGAACATCTCCTATAAAATGAGTTGTAGCTGCACTATCTAGGAACCATTGATTAAAAACAGGTGGAGTAAATGGAGTCTGAGTAGTAGTATGGTTAGCAGAGAAAGATGGTGGAGGGGAAGCTTGATAGGCTTGACTAAACCTATAGTAACAACTTAGTGCAGTGTGACCTAGCTTATGATAGACTTGGCATGTAGGTTTGGAATCATGTTTGTTGGAGAAAAAATTCAAGGGTCCTTTCCCATTACCACGACCTCGACCCCTATTTTTATGACCACCGCTGCCTCTATAATTTGAAGATTGAAAAGTGGTGGGAGGCTGTTTGGCGACAGTAAGGTGGGTAGAAAGGGGATTACCAGACAACAGAGAATGAGATTGATGAGCTAGACGAGACTCATGATTTAAGAGAAAGCTGTAAATCTATTGTGATGATAAAGGATCAGCTCGTGTAGTGAGTGAGGTAACAAGAGATTCATAATCTAAACCTAAACCAGCTAGTAGATAGATCACAGAAAACTCAGTGGGTGATAAAGATTGACCTGCCGCACTTAGAGAGGATGCAAGAGGCTTAGCTTTGTTATAGTACTCAGTGATACTTTCAGAACCTTTCTTTAGTGTTGCCAGCTGGAAATGAGTCTGCATAAGATGTGCCGAGGATTGAGTAGTGAAAAGCTCTTGAACAGCACACCAAACCTCATTGGAGGTGATACAGTCCAGCACCTATGCCAACACATTTTTCGGAGAGGGAAGAGTTAAGTGTAGAGACTATTCGTTGATCAAGTAAGTTCCACTTTGTGAAATGTGGATTTGGTTGGTTATTAATCATGGGGGGAGGCATAGATGAGGTGCCATCCACATGATCATATAACTGGTTTCCTTTGAGAAAAGGAACCATTTGGGCTTTCCGTAATAAATAGTTATCGATAGTAAGCTTAATGGGAACACAATGGTTGGTGTTGGTAACATAGTAAGGTGAGGGTGGTGGTGAAGACACCATGGTGAGGTGAGGAAGCGTGAGTCTTACTGGTCTCCTGATACCATATTAAATCATGAGAATAGGAGAGACCGAAAGGTGTTCTGTGAAATGCCTCAATGGGCCAAATGTTCTGTGAATCCAATAAACAACCATTGGATTCTCTATCTCTTCAAACATTCTGTGCGCATCATTGATAATCCGACATCTCATGTATACATCAACAAGTGAACCTTCCAAGATTATATTATAAATAACCATTCTCAGCAAAATAGTCCCACAATTCCCATAAACCAAGATTTGTGAGTCAGCACAGAGCTTTTCAAGAAACTAAAGCACAATCATCTTCTGTAGAAAATTAGGTCGGACCACATCCTCTAAAACTCTTAGAACAATAGGAAAAAATAGTCCAATTCCTATTTCCAAGCTAGCTCTAATTCTTGAAACCAGATTAATGAAATTGGGGCCAAAAAGTTGGAAAATCATCATAAGGCTTTTTTCAGGCATTTCGTCAAACAACTGAGGCGCCATACCTTCCATCCATGCTTGGTCAAAAAATCCACACAAGTAACTAAAGCCAGATCCTCCCACAGTCATTGGATGCTCAATTGTTGTTTCACCAAAGAAAACTTTATAGATCTTACCATCCAAAACATCACGGTTAGTAGTAAGAATATGAACACAAGTTCTTTTGACACCATGCTCACTACCGCCCTTAAGGAATAACAGTAGTTGATCAAGCCTGGGTAACCCAATGCAAAAGCAATAACAACGTGTTGCATTGGTTGAGGCAAAGCAGCTAGTGCAACTAGATCAATTTCCATATCAACAACACCATTGCAAGGCACAACTTCATATAGAATTTCACCATAGTGAACTCCAATCAATGTAGCCTTATACTGACTAATTTTATGGAGAATTTCATAGAGACAATTCTCTATTAGTCCTAACTATAGCCTTAAGTTCAGAATGTTGTTTTTCTCTTCTGACTAGCTTGAGACGATAGAGCCATCAACTGAAGAACAGTCTTACAAACCCACGTAATTTTGTTCTCTTAACCCTGACCCATTTTGGCAGATTAAGTGAGTCTCTAGAAAGAAATCACTTTGCTCTCCCTCCATTCTCTCTTTATGGCATTCCTCATAGCCTCGCTTCGATTCGACCACCAACTTGAGCATCAAACACGGAAGGACCCTAAATAGGCCCGTATTACTCAACAGTGTGCCCGAGACAACCTCAATCCTACTCACAGTAATCTTTATTTGGTGCCAGTGGACCACGAAGATCCAGACAATCTCGCTATCATGGCAAATGGCGAGGGAGTTACGGTTGCCGACAACCAGGGAGTGGACAGATTGCGTAGAGCAAAGAGTGAAGAGTGCCCTATCGAGGAATTGATCTTGGAGTCGAGAGTGAAGGGCGAAGAGTGACTATGAGATGAGACGGAGCGGATTTGGGTTTAAGATTGGGCCTGGTGAATGCCGATTTGAGGAAAGATAGGGTTGGTTCTGAGATGGATCTACAACAAGAGGCCATCGGTGGAGATATATATGATAAGCCATTTCTCTCACTCGATTCTTTGTGCTGGTGTGCCCTATAAAGACACCACCTAGGTCAAACTCTCATCTAGGTTGTTGGGAGTAAGTCTTGGGGTTTGGGTTCTAGAAGGAGGTTACGAATTCATATGAGGGTTTAGGAGGGTGGTGTTGGCTAGGAAGGATGTTGGGAGATTTGAGTGGTAAAGCTAATTTCTCTACTGTGCGAGAGAGAGGGAGAGAGGTTTTACTAGGTATTCAACCCTCCATTTCCTTGATAAAGTATTCGGCGAGGCCATTCTTGCCCGAGCCACTATCGACCCCTGCATTTGGACCTTTTTCTATTTCTGTAATTGTTGCTTCTGTAAAATTAGACATTCATTGTTTTTTCTTCGCATGATTAATATTCAAACATTTTCTCGGAGACGTTTGAATGTAGCATTCGGATGTTAATGGCGAAGCGCTTGAACGTAAAATGTTTAAAGTTTGAATGTTGGGTTTTTTCTTTTGAATGTTGGGTTGTTGTTTGAACGTATCTGTTCTAATCATTTGAACGTTTATATCGTTTGTGCATGGAAACATTTAAACGGAGTAACTTACATTTGAATGTTTTGTTGGAATTCGGTGATATAATGTTCAAACGTTGGTTCGAATGTGAAGCCATGTTCGAACGTTGGTTTCATGCCTCAGGATGCATCCTCTCACACCGTGACTGTATGTGGTATTCAGTTTGAGGTCTCGACATATGTCATCTCTGAGCTACTGGGGATTCATCGCGTAGCTGAGACATCGACTACAGGAGATGCTTAGCCTGGGGATGAATCCCGAGTAGATGCAAATGTATGCACTTCTACATCATCTATTGGCCCAGTTGACCGATCAGAGGCTTACCATATTGATGAGGAAGATGATCGTGATGAGGCGAGCATCGTCTCCACGGACAACCTCCCATACGGAATCATCATTACTCGGCTATTATTGGCCCGAAGTGTGCCACCCCAAGCAGAGAAGTGGCTGACAGAGCAGATTAGCCCCATCGACATGACCACACACCGTTGGAGCATTGGACATGGGAGGGGGCATACTCAACGTTAGCCTAGCCCTGTACAAGAGCTTGTTCCTCCAGCCCAGTTTGGGCCTGGTGTTGCTCCCATATTGGGAGTACTAGTCAACCACCGACAATACATCTGCGTAAAAATTGACCACTACTTGAAGTTAGTGATGATCCTCTAAATAAATAGTATCTAATTTAAGTTCATGTATAATAATATAGTATTACTTGTTAAAAATTAATAGTTCACATGAACATGCGCAACGAACATGTACAATTACTTCGCACAAATGGTATAACAAACGTAGAAAAGACGCACGGAGAGGAATTTGCCTCGTGGTTTGAATATACGGTATTACTGTAAAGCCTCATCTTATAATACGAACTACATGCCACTAAACTCTACTTTTTTCTAACTAACATTGATATAAGTATAATAATATTTAGTGATGTAGGTTGTATCGAAGTATGGTGAAAATTTAGAAATCTCACCAGAACTGCATGCTTTGGCATGTGGTCTATCCAGGTGGGCCATCCAATACTTAGGATGTTTGGTGCGTGGATATAGATTTCACACAGCTGACAGAGAACGATATAGGAAAAGTCAAAATTGTGGGGTCGTAATCAAAAGAAGCCATGAGAATGATAATATTGACTTCTACAAAATTGTGGAAGATATCAAAGCGTTAAAGTATGTGGGGGGATATATGATCTGGTTGTTTATATGTAATTGGTGGGATTCAAATCCTATGTTGAGAGTGCGTAACAATGAATATTTTGTGAGTGTCAATACATCTCGCACATGGCATGAGGATCATCCTTTCAATCTCACTTGCTAAGTGAATCAAGTTTTTTATTTAGATGATCCGGAGTATGGGAACCCATGACTGGTAGTGGAGAATTTTGCACCAAGAAATGTATATGATTACATTCCAGAGGCAAACGAACTACATAAAGAGGTTGATAGTTCAGCGAATGAAGAAGCATATCAAGAAAACGAATTAGGCATCAATCTATTTGTTGATTTAAGCCAATATAACATAGTCCCATTACGTAGAGAAGATGTTCAACCCGAAATAATTGAGGGTGAAATGTCAGAAGGAGATGAATCAACTGAAGTGTCTAGTGAGGATGAGTGCGACTAGTTCAGCAAAGCTGATAGTGAATGAATTTCAAACATATATTTTTGTAAAGATTATTCTTATAAATATCCGTAATATTTGTTTGAATAATAATTTGTTACAATTTCAAATAGATATGTCTCACAAACGTAAAGCAACAGGTGCACCATCCCCATCCATTACCGACTCCTCATGTGGTTCACCTCCCATCAATAGTGGGCCAACATCATCAGACCCAAAACGAGGTATTTTATCAATTTAAATATCACATTTTATGCTCAATTTAAGTAATATATATCTATAAAATAAAATAATTTAATTAAAATATATGCTTTAATTACTATATATATAGCTGTTGTAAGCCAACACCGAGGTCAAGGCATTTCGGGAGGTGTCTGCATAGAGAAAGTAAGGAAAGGAAAGTGGGTAAAATTAAAGTAGATATTCCTGATTATTATACCGTTGGCTCTGAAGATTCGGCAGCGTGACTTGCTTCTTATGTTGATACGCTTACTCGCACGTATGCACCGATGACTACATCCTTTTGGTCTAAAGTTTTCCAAGATGTGAAAGACCACATCAAGAATCGTTGTTCGGTAATAAGCTACATCCCAAGCACTTAAGTATATAACATGTTAATTTAAAGTTACTTTGTATTTATACTAATTGTTTATAATTTTTGAAAGGACGAATTTGAACTTAATTTTGGCCAAGAGACGATCGATTAATAGTTGAGGAACTGATGTCAAATGCATTCTGGAGGTACAAAGGTCAATGTCATGGACACTATCAGAAGTTCAGTACTACAACAGAGGCATGCCAAAATCCATTCCAAGCAATGCCACCAAATAAATGGGAGAAGGTTTGTGATATGTTTGAAAATCCTGCTTATCAAGTAATTTCGTTGCTATGTTTTTTAATAGTATATGATAGATATATTAAACATATAGATATAATATTTTTTTTAGCAACATAGTACTGTGAACAAAAAAAATAGATCAAATTCAACGATACACCATCATGCGGGTTCTCAAACTTTTCATCGTTTGTTTAAAAAAAATGGTAAGTTATTCTAGTCCTCATTAAATATTAACATTTAATATACTTTTCTAATTTAAGTTCTAATATAGAGTTTCCTTTTGCAAGAAGAAGAAAATCCTGCTCACTATGATTTGACCCAATTGTATGCTAAAGCACATAAAATTGTGATAGTGTTTGGACCAGTCCCGAAGCAGGAGCAAATTATGTAAGTTTGAATTTTTTTAAATCCATTGTCTAATAATATTTTTGTTATTTATACTAATTTTAATGTTTTTATTTTTGTAGGACAAGATGATATCTCTTAAGGAAACTGCTGTGGATCCATCTGATGAAGCCATCATCATCCCCTTCTCAGATCATTTTTCAAGTTCTTGGATCACGTTTTGGATATTTGAGGGGCTTAGGATGTTGCGTGAAGCCATCATCATCCCCTTCTCGAGCCAGATCGAATGAAGACAAGATTAAGGAATTGGAGGAAGCAACGATTAAGGTCCCAAGGAAAAAAAGTTGATTGACCCGATTAAATCAAGCAGCGGATTTAGAGGCGAGATTAGAAGAGAGGCTGCAATTCAATAACCAAAAAATGTTTGAACAATTCCAGTCAATCATGATGTCCCAAAACTCTATGCCACCACCACAATCTTAAAATTTATTTTTTCTTTAATTGTCTTTATATTATGATGTTTGAATTACAATTGAACAACTAATGTTTGAATTATAATTTGTGTAATATTAGTATGGTATTTTTAATTAAATTCTGTTCTGCATGATTAATACTGTTCGATCAGTAAATAACTAGTTCGAACGGTAAATTATCATTTATAAATCCATTCGAACAAAAATAGACCCATTCAAACAAAAACTAACTCATTCGAACGATAACCGAGAAATACAGGTCCGTACTGCCATTCGAGCAATAAAATATTTCTTCGAACAACATTAATATTCAAAACCCCGTTCGAACAGACATAGTTTTTGAAAATAAAATGTATGTTCGAACGGACATAATTTATATTCTAACAAAAGTCATTTGAAACATTTGTTGGTTCGAACGCATAAAATATGTTTGAACACTCCGTCCGTTCGAACATGATCAAATATGGTTATTAGTTCGAATCAAAATTTCATATTGTTTGAATGGACGTGTTGGTTTGAACAAAACATTATTCATTTGTCTGTAAAAATGTTGTTTGAATGGACGTGTTGGAGCTAAACATTATTCCATTCGTCTGTAAAAATGATTTTTGAGACGATTTTCATCTCCAAAAACCTTTTGAGACAGGCTTTTCAAGACAAAATAGACGAAATTTTCTCATCTCCAAAAACCTTTTGGGACGTAATTTGGGTTTTTTGAGACAAAAAACCCAATCTCTTGTAGTGCAACATATTCTTAAGTGCCTGCAAATGAAGTCCAGTTGGATGAGTCTAGCTTTAAAAGCTTAGCAGTTCCAAAGTCTGAAACATGAGCCTCAAATTGAGAATCCAGCAAGATGTTGCTACTTGATTTGTCACGATGAATAATCGAAGGTGAGCATTCATGGTGCATGTAAGACATGGCATATGCCTCACCTTTAACAATATTCAATTACTTAAAACTAATTTTATCACATTATGTCTATTGATTATTTTGATTAAATGATTCAACTCGTATAAAACCCGATTCCACACATAGAAGCTAGCTAGCTCATATAAATTTGAATAACTCTATAATTTGTTTTTATAGTATTAGCTCTATATTTCTAATGATAGAATTTTTAGTATTTAAAGAGACTAAACTAATATATGTTCTCAATACTAAACATGTTACTTGAAATCCTTATAAATATAATCATTGATATGCATATATATATATATATATTATAAAGATATTAGTAAAAAGTTGTTTGCCAAAATTTGTAAATAAAGTTATTAAATGCATGTAATATAAATAATCTACTAATTAAAATGACAGAACTCATGAATAAAGTTGAACTCAGTCGAATATTACATAAGTTGTTTGTAAACATGATAAAATCTAACTCGATAAAGATTGAAACTTGACTACTCATGTTTGAATAAACAGTTAAATGCACAATATTCGACCTGCATCCCGGTCTAGTTGTTCAAACTCAACTTGTTTACACCCCTAATCGTCTTGAAATAACTTATTCATCATTTTTTTTTTAAGTTTTCTCCCCCAACCAAAATAAAGTAGAAAAAGAATATATATAAATATATATATATGTTAAGGATGCTGCTTAAATACACATCAATTATGAAAATACATTAATTCAAGGTTTATTTATATCGTCGCGAATAAATAATTATAACATGCATCTAGAATCAATGTTAGGAATTATGGAGGTCTTGGAATTAGTTCTTTTGGAATAATTATCATGGAGTAGTAAAGTATGGACACGCGGTAAGCTGCCTTTTTTGGAAGAATTAGAAGAAATGCAGCTTCCAGTGAATTAGGAACCAACTGAGCAAATAGGACAAAGTTGATGAGAAGGGAAAATACTTTCTTGATGGTTTTTTGTTTGTAGAGCAGTGTATATATCGTACGGACTTTATTTATAAAGTACTATCTGTAACATCCCGTATTTTAGTTTATCTTTATTGAATGATTATTTTAATTAATTTAAAGATTGGTTCTCTTGTTTTAAAATTTTGGGAGTTTTAGTATATTATTATATAATATTTTAAGTTGTGAAAATTATTTTAATGTGCTTTCTTAATATTAATTACTATTTTGGCATTTAAATTAGTTTGTTTTTGAGTTTTAAAATTATTGTTGTTTTAATTGAGCATTTCACTGAGTTTGAATTATTTTATTTAGTTTATGGTTTTAAAATCATTTTCGCTGGATCATTTTTTGGACCCCAAGATGTGAGGATTGGACCTAATTTCTTTCCTTCAGTTTTTCTTTTCCCTCTTTTTCTTTTCTTTTCTTTCTTTTCCTCTTATTTCTCTCTCTCTCTCTCTCTCTCTCTCTCTCTCTCTCTCTCTCTCTCTCTCTCCTTCGGCCGAACACCTTTCCCCACCCAGCACCGCCGTGCGCCGCTCGTGGCCGGCACTGCCCCTCTCCCTCTCTTCCCCAGCAGTCGGCGACCCCACCACCGTGATTTCAGCCCCTCCCTCGCCGGCAATAGCCCGCATGCACCACCTAAGCCACACGGCGTTTTGAGCTCCAGCGCTGCCGTCCGGCCACCTCCGGCCACCACCTCTTCACCACATCATCACCGGCCCTCTAGCAACCCAATGGACCCAACCCCGGCCCCGATCCGTCACCGGTGAAGCTCGACCGAGCTCATCTCCAATTTCACCTTTTTGGCCTTCCACCGCCGTTTCGGCCGCCACCCACGGCCAACCGTCGCTTCCACTAGTTTCACTACATCCCATAGACCTTACCCTATCAATTCCATGTCTTCGTTTGACCCCGTGTAAATTTGGGTATACTGTGTATTTCGGCCACAATGTTTTTACACTGTGGAGTTGCTGTTTTGGTGCTTCGAGCCCTCCCGTGATCCTCCAAAAATTATTATATAGCGCTGTAAGTATTTTTTCAAACATTTTTTGAGATTTTAATATATTTTTGCGCTGACTCATTTATTATTACTGTGATTGGTTGGTTGTGCCGAACTGAGTCCGAGGATTTATGGGGGTCGGATGGATTGAGGACGGAGTATTTGTCGTGTTTGGTTTTATGGTGTTTGGGTTAGTTGTTGGAAATTGTTGTCGGGTTGGTACATTGCATATTGCACGCATGTTCATGTTTGTAAATTGAAAACTGGGTTTTCGTGTAATTGCATTCATGTTCATGTGTTTATTGAAAACTGGATTTCTGTGGGAAAAAAGAAAAGAGACTGTAGGGATGGTGGTAAGCAGGGATGGTGGTATAGTCCAGCCTGCGATTCCCGCCTACGGTGTACGCTTAGGGATGGTGGTAAACAGGGATGGTGGTGTTGTCCCGCCTGCAATTCCCGCCAACGGTACACGCGGTAGGGATGGTGGTAAGCAGGGATGGTGGTAGAGTCCTACCTGTGATTCCCGCCTACAGTGCTCTAATGGGTTTTTGTGTTGTGTGGAAAGGAACTGTAGGGATGGTGGTAAGCAGGGATGGTGGTATAGTCCTGCCTGCGATTCCCGCCTACAGTGTCCAATAAATATTTTTGTGTAAATCATTTTTTGAGAAAATGACGGATTATGTTTTTTGGCCAAAAATGGGATTTTGGCGTGTGTTGAAAAATATTCATTTTTGGAGAAAAAATGATATTTTGGATTTGGTGCATACTTCATCATATGAATGCATAGTTGGTTGCATTAAATATATTTTGATCTTGGAGATCATTTGGATTATTACTTACCTGCGGTACCATTTTATGGTACTGTAGATTTTGGTGCAGGTGAGGTTGTGGAGCTTGTGGGATTGGCTCCCTGGTGGAGGTGACATGTGGTTATTGTCAATTTGGATTATGGAATTTATTTCTCGCTTGTTTATGTATTTGGCGTTTGCTGTAATTTCGGATATTTATTTTGGATAATTTTTGTATTAAATAAAATTCTGGTACTTAGTAGACTTATTTATTTTAACCGCTGCGACTCTTTGGTGCTCTGGTTACACGTTGCACACACTTGAGCACTTATCGTTGGGATGTGTGACCCGTGTTGTCATCATCCTGACGTCACGACTCCTGTATTGTTTTGTACGTGGGAGTTGGGGCATCACACAATCTCTTAATTAACTTGAAAGTTTTGATTAAGAGATATAAACATGACATGAAGGTATAGTTTGTTACTATACCCCCTCTCACCTGTTGACACTTACGAGGAAGATATAGTTTCTGATGTTGGGTAGCTGAGGACTAATCCGCACTCCGTCGCGGAAGGGACAAAACAACCTTAAGGCCTAACTTTCCTGTGCTATCCCGCGGGGAGGTAAGTTCAGACTGCAATTGGCTGATTGCTCTTCACCATGATGGGAGACACGGTAAGTTCTTATGGCCATGTTGAAGCCATGACCAGTTTTCCTATGGGAAGGGATAAGGCCACTTTTAGGCCGGCCTTTCCCTATTGAGTCTAGCAGGGAGGTAAGTCGTTCAGGCAGTCTGTTACTGGACCTGCCCCCACTCATTGATATCACAGGAAATGTAAGTTTTGGGTCAGGTTGGTGCTGATTCCACTCTCCGTTGCAGTGGAGGTCGAGATAATTTATTCGGGGGGCCGTGAGGCTGATCCCGCTCTCCTCTATGGAAGGGATAAGGCCACCTTTAGGCCGACCTTTCCCTATAGTGTCCAGCATGGAGGTAACTTCGGCCAGTTTGTGACTGGACCTGCACCCGCCTATTGACGTCTACAAGGAAGGTAAATTTTCATTTTCGAGCCACCAAAGGCTGACTTGCACTCCGCCGTGGGAGACATAAGGCAACCCTTAGGCCTACCTTTTCCTATGGTGCCTCGTGAGGAGGAAATATGCTAATTTTCTTGTTGCCATAGATTTCGTTAGCCGTGCTTTATTGTTGGCGTCTTACTGGTAATGGGAAAGCGTGGAGCAGATGTTTTAAATTGTCCTGAAAAGTCGCATTTTTATTAAATAAAATGGAAAGTACAAGTTGGATGAAGAGGTGTTACAAAATTAAAGGGCACAGGATCTCGCTCTAAGGAGGTTGTCGTCCATCTTTCTCTTAAGGGCCGTGCACTATCCCTTAACTGTTAACATCGTGTTTCGCACACTTTTGGGCATAGCTCCAACAACTCAGGTCTTCAGAGATGGGCCCTGCACAAGGTAGAAAATACTGCGGTTTGAGAGGGTGGCCTTGGGGTCGGGTTACGTTCGCTACCAAAGTTAGTAAATATTCTTTGAGTGTAGTAAATAAGTAAAACAGTCTAGGGATCAGAGAGATATTCTCGTACTTTGGATCTGCTATTTATACTACAGGCCTCAGGGACAAATAGTGTCTGCTTCCATAATGTCTGTGCTTCACAGTTTTTAAGTGTAGCGTGGCTCTGTGACATTGTCATTATTATGGCGTGGCTCTTCGATGATCATTATTTAATGTGGCATGCTGTCTGGGTGGTGGAGAAATTAATGCGGCGTGGTTATCCTACTTCTTTCTCTCCGTCTCTCTCTTTTCTGGACCGTTTATCCCCTTTCTGTTAGTTGATCAAGGGCTCCCCGCATATCACGCCTGCTATGTGGACGGGCACTCGAGGACTGGACACTACTTGAGGGGGCCTCAGATCGACGAATCCCATCCTCTGCAGCACCATCCCTCCTACAGGTTATGTACAAAAGAGTCTCCTAGTGGGCCGAGTTAATGGCTTCCTTCTTCGGGCCGGGCTCAATTGGGCCTTTTGGGCTTTGGGTGAAAATTCTCTTACAGTTATCTCGCTAATTCTCACTGGATGAGTACGGTTGGAATTTATCATGATTCGATCCTGCCTTCTTACCAAGGTTGGGAACCTTACTAAGGTTTTCTAAGGTCTGGGAGGCTTCAGCGGATTGGCATTTCTAACAGTGTTCCTATCTTTCATAAGGGGCTCACCATTTTATAACATCTTTTCAACCTCATTAATGAAGGTGTGTCAGGCGGCAGTGTGTGTCGCTTTGTAAACCACATTCCCCGAATCCGAAATGGTGAGTATCCTTGTTGTCACAGTGCTTGAGATTCTAATTGTCACCTTCTTTTTGCAAATGACGACCCCACTATGTTGATGCCCTTTCAGATTGTGCTTTTTTTGTCGAGCCGTCCGTCTTTCCGTTTGTCGATCTTTAAGGGGAGTTCTACCCCGCCAAGCCTCTGTGCTGTTGTTTTGCCCTACCGATTTCTTTTAATCTTATTTTCTTTTATCCTTTCTTTTGGTCGCCTTTTCCCTTTACTCCTTTTTCCTTAACCGCCTTTCCCTTTTGTTCCTATTTCCTGTATTGTCAAAGTGTTAGTTTATGTTTTGTGAATATTCCTTTGTTGAAGATTCTTTTGAAGATTCTTTTGTTGAAGATTCTTCTGTTGGGGATTTCATTGATAAAGGTTCTTTTGATGGAGATTCCTTGGAAAAAGATTCTTTTGATGGAGATTCCGTTGATGAAGATTCATTTGATGGAGATTCTGTTGATGGAAATTCTTTTGATGGAGATTCCATTGTTGAAGATTCTTTTGATGGAGATTCCATTGTTGAAGATTCTTTTGTTGAACATTCCGTTGATAAAGATTCTTTTGTTGAAGATTCTGTTGATGAAGATTCTTTTGTTGATTCTTTTGATGGAGATGCTTTATGCTTAGGGTACTCGTAAAACTCAAACCTACACTCCATTGGGGAGCGGTCAGGCTACCCTAAGTTGGCCCGCCCCTTTTGACTCCCCAATGAGGTAACTTCTTCACGCTACCATTGGGGTAGTTTGCTCTCTCACTGTGACGAGAGTTGGGGTAAGTTCTTTGGGCCGAGTTGAAGGCAGTACCCGTTCTCTTCTACTGGAGGGATAAAGCTGCCTTTAGGCCAGCGTTTCCCTATTGAGTCTCGCAGGGAGGTAAGTCGTTCTGGCAATTCTTTGTTGGACCTACTCCCACTCGTTGACATCATAGGGAGAGGTAACATTTTGAGCCAGGCTGGTGCTAGACCCATTCTTCACTCGTTGTGGAGGTCAGGGTAAGTTTTCGAGTTGCCGCGAGGGCCAATCTTTCTCTTCTTCGCGGGGAGGACAAGGTAACCTTGTACGCCTACCTTTCCCCTTGTATCCCGCGGGGAGGTAAGTTATTCGGCAGTTTGTTACTGTACCTGCTCCGGTCTATTGACACTTACGAGGATGGTATAGTTTCTGATTTAGGGTAGCTGAGGACTAACCTGCACTCCATCGCGGGAGGAACAAGACGACCTTAAGGCCTACCTTTCCATGTGGTATCCCGCGGGGAGGTAAGTGACAGCAATTGGATAACCGCTCTTCACCATGATAGCAGACAGGGTAAGCTCTTCAGGCCACGTTAAAGGCATACTCGCTCCTCTATGGGAGGGATAAGGCCACCTTTAGGCTGGTCTTTCCCTGTTAAGTCCCTTAGGGAGGCAAGTCGTTTGAACAGTTTGTTACTGGACCTGCTCTCGCTCGTTGATATCACAGAAAATGTAAGTTTTGGATTGGGTTGGTGCTGATCCCACTCTTCTTTGCTGCGGAGGTCGGAAAATTTTATTTAGGGGGTCGTGAGGCCGATCCTGCTCTCCTTTACGGGTGGGATGAGGCCACCTTAATGCCAACATTTACCTATAGTGTCCCGCATGGAGGTAAGTTCAGGCAGTTTGTGACTAGACCTGCACCCGCCTGTTGATGTCTACATGGAAGGTAAGTTTTCATTTTCGAGCCACCAAAGGCTGACCTGCACTCTGTCATGGGAGGGATAAGGCAACCCTTAGGTCTACCTTTCCATATGGTGCCCCATGGGGAGATAGTCTGTTGACGCTCTTGTTGCCGTAGATTTCGTTAGCCGCGCTTTTATTGTTGGTGTCTTACTGGTAATGGGAAAGCATGGAGCAGATGTTTTGCATTGTCTTGAAAAATCGTATTTTTATTAAATAAAATGGAAAGTACAAGCTGGTTGAAGAGGTGTTACAAAATTAAAGGGCACAGGATCTCGCTTTGGGGAGGTTGTCGTCCATCTTTCTCTTCAGGGCTATGCACCATCCTTTCCCCCCTCGACACTAGTAGGGCGAGTTGTAGATGGAAGCCTGCCACGGTTTCTTTGGTGGTGCCGGGCCTATTTTGTTCTGCTAGTGCCGTTCGTGGTGGGCTCTTCATCTTTATGCTTTAGCTCCTGCACGTAGCATTCCCTCGCTGATACCTACTCTCTTCGGACTTCCCCCACTCCATGGGAGTTAGGAACTTCATTTTGAGGTGGTAGGTCGATGTGACGACCCTTAAGCTATTGAGGGTGGACCTCCCCGATGATGGCATTGTATGCTGACAGAGATTTCACCACCAGGTAGTCGACCATAACAGGGGTTGTGCAGAGGCTACTTCCTACCAGGACAGATAGCGTGATGGTTCCCACCGGCTGGACAATGCTTCCTAAAAAGCCTTTTAAAGGCATGGGGCCGGGCAACAGCCAAGAGGTCTCGATCCCCATCTTGACGAAAGCTCCCCAGAATAGGATGTCTCGGAGCTCCCATTATTGATGAGGATTCTGCAGGTGGTAAAGTTGGCGACCAACATTGTGACCACTAGGGCATCTTCGTGGGGGTATAGGATCCCTTCTTCATTAGCCTCCATGAACGAGATTGCCCGAGTAGGGTCACCCCTTTGTTGTTTGGCTAGATGATATTCCGCCAAGTACACCTTGTAGTATCGGGCCCATCTAACTGTACTTTCCTATTTGATGAGGTAATGCCCCAGCCCGTGAACACTCCAACTATGGTTCGAATCTCCCTAAGGGGACTGCTGCCTTGGTGGCGAATGGAGGGGACCTGGCGGTGGCCCCCTCATCGCCAATTGTCGTTGAGGGCTATTCGTTTGTCTATTCTGGTCACCTCAATCCTGACTTCTCTCTCTTGATCTTCCTCTTCTCTATTGCTTCTGTCTTCTGGCCAGGGAGCGGCAGCATTTTTATGGTTCTACATATTCCCTCCTTCCTCTTGGCAAGAAGTATACCTCAGTATTGTATGAGGTGGACCAATGATATGTACAATAGAGGCACATTGTTCCTCGATCATGTTCCTTTTGTATGGAGAACATGGGTCGGTAGTACTGTGGTCTAGGTCCTTTTGCCGAGACAACCTCTCACCACTTCTCCTGAATCCCTTCTCCCCTTTTTCATAGGGCTTGGCCTTGGTTTAGGCCTTCTCCTTCCGCTCTGCCTGCTCCACCTCTTTCTTCTGCTGCTCCGTCAATGCCCAGAGAGTGTCTTTCGCATTGATGAAGTTGTCAGCCTCGTCTGGCTAGCTCGGCCATAAACTGGGAGCGTGGCCAAACGCCTTCCAGGTGCGTTGCCAAGGTTATCTTCTCGTCTTGGTCGTCGGTGGTAAAGTGCTCTTTGTTGAACCTGGCTAAGTAGAACTTCAAGCTTTCATCCTCCATTTGTTTGATAGTGAGGAGGTACTCAGCCGAACACCGTCTCCTCTGACTGGACATGAACTGGGTTAGGAACAGTCTGGCTAGCTCGTAGAAAGCTGTGCACTGATCCAGTGCCAGTGACCCAAACCATACACGTGTAGAACCCTTCAGGGTCAGTGGAAATGCCCTGCATGCTATTTCGCTAGGGAAACCATGAAGCATCATGTGAGCCCTGAAGGTTTCCAGGTGCTTAAGGGGTCCTTGCCTCTGTCATACATCTTCATAGCAGGGACTCTGAATTTCGATGGCAAAGGAACAACCATTACTTCTTCAGTATAAGGCAGACCTATGAATGTGAGCAACTGGTCTACCGTTGACGACGTGCCCACTTTCCTCGTTATTTTCTCGTATTTCATTTTGAGGTTGCAAAACTCGACCTGCATGTTTTTCTGCTCCTCATCCTTGTTTAGTCCTGCATGCGATCCTTCGTTCTTAGTGTCGCTGGATCCTGCCCTGCCGTCTCGCTCCCTTTGAGGTTTTTTGAGTTCCAAGTTCTCTTTGCGGAGTGCAAACTTTGCGAAGTGTCTGCACTTCGCCAATTAACTTCATTATCCACTCCTCTATGGTTTTCAACCTCACTTCCATGGAGTCCCCCATATCTCTACTGAGTTGTTCAGAATGGGTTGTCACAGGCATAAGAAGAATACGCAAGATCTATTGCGATCCCACAAAAGGCGCCACTCTTAACGTTGCGTTTCGCACATCTTTGAGCCAAGTTTGCGACAACTTAGGTCTTCAAAGATGGGCCCTGCACAAGGTAGAAAATACTGCAGTTTGAGAGGGCAGCCTCGGGGTTGGGTAACCTCTAATGTTAAAGTTAGTAAATATTCTTAGAGTGTAGTAAATAAGTAAGAGAGTCTAGGGATCAGAGAGATATTGTTGTACCTGGGATCTGTTATTTATACTACAGGCCTCAGGAACAAACAGTGTTTGCTTCCATAATGTCCGTGCTTCCTGTACTATTCTTTGTGTCAGAGTTTTAAGTGTGGCGTGGCTCTGCAACGGTCATCATTTAATATGGCGTGTTGTCCAGGTGGTGGAGCCATTAATGCGGCATAGTTATCCAACTTCCTCTCTCAGTCTATCTCTTTTTTGGGCCATTTATCCCCTTTCTGTTAGTAGATCAAGGGCTCCCCGTATATTATGTCTGCTATATGGGCGAGCACTTGAGGACTAGACACTACTCTAAGGGGCCTCAGATCGATGAGTCTCATCTTCTGTAGCACTATCCCTCCTACAAGTTATGTACAGAGGACTCTCCTAGTAGGCTGAGTTAATGGCTTCCTTCTTCGGGCCAAGCTCAATTGGGCCTCTTGGGGTTTGGGGGAAAATCCCCTTATATTGAGCTCTATGTTGTCTCTCAACATAATGAACATTAATATTCAGGTCATCGATGTTGCATTTATTGCTTACTAAATAAAAGTAAAACCTACCATTTTTTATCTTTTTATTTTTAATAACTCTTGAGTGGATCATACAAAATTCATGGTATTAAAAAATGTATTTAGAGGTGGACAACGATTCTTCATATAACTTTTTAGTCATTTGCATAATTTTTTCATGAGATATTCTTAGACGAAACAAATTCAAATAAAGTACTCATTCCTAATATATTGAGTCTTGGGGTGTGAAGGAGTCGAGTTCTAGTGAGTAATGGACATTTAAGACTTGTTCATTTAACTTTTATTTGAACAACTACCCATTTGGTCCTCTCTTTTTGAAAGGTGGAATGTTTTCTCTCTATTGTTCTTATGAACGTAGAGGTCTTCTCTTGAACTACTTTGGAAGAGCTTGTTGGTTTTGGTAGTAAGGTTGGTTTCTGGTTGTCTAGTCATGGCTGAAGAACTCTCCAACCTATATGAGGGGCTATGTCTTACGGAGGAGGAGAAGCAAGAAGTTCTCATCCCGACAGAGGAAGTCCTGTTATCCATTGAAAAGAGTAATACGTGCTTGGCTGCTCATGTAGTAGCAGGTAAGGAGGTCAACAGAGGAGCTTTTCGTTCAACGATGAGCAAAGTATGGAAAGTGGAAGGCCAGGTGTCTTTTACGGATCTTGGTTGCAATAAAAATTCGCCGGAAATATTCTTTTCGTAAAATAAGCTTATTTCTGGCGATTTATATCGCCGCAAACAATTTTACCGGCGATTTTTATATTATTTGCGACGAATATTATTCGCCGCAAAAAGTTTTCCCAGCGTTTTAATTAGATCGTCGGAATAGATTTGAAATTTTCAAGCAATTTCTTAAGTTTTTGCAACGACTATAATTCGCCGCAAATAAATTTTTCCAGCGATTTAATGGACAAACCGAATGGTTATTTGCAGCGAAAAAAAATCGCCGGAAAAAATAGCATTTCGCAACGATTTTTGACTTCCGCTGTGGTAGATCAGAAGTAGAGCTTTAATACCGGCGAACATGCAGCGATTTATAAATCGTTGGGAAAGGTTAATAGTAGCGATTTTTGGACTTTTCACAACGAAAATAATCGCCGGAAAAAGTCTTATTTCTTGTAGTGACTTTTTTACGATCAGTAATGCTACATACCGGCCTCGTTTGGAAAATGAGATAAAAAATATTTAATAGTAATGAAATGATTTGAATTAAGATGTTTTATTAGGTTTTAAAAAATGAGAGAGAAAATGTTGAATAAAATATTATAAAATTAAAATATTATTTTTATTTTAGAATTTGAAAAAGTTTAATAATTTTTTTTTTTTGTATTTTGTTTGAAAGTTTTGGAAAATTGTAATGATTAGATAACGATTACATGAAAAAGTTGAAGATTTGAAATTAAAAGTATTTGTGTTTGAGTAATTAATGAAGAAGAAAATTATGAGAAATTTTGAGATAAGATGTGTTCCCGAACGAGGCATAAGTTTTGTATTTTGTTGAATAATGTATTTTTTTCTGCACTTTTAATTTGTCGAAGTCTTCGTTCCTTTTAATTCATTAAAGATATAGACATTTGTGGTGCGTAATGGTCTTGATATTATAAGTCACTATAATTAGGTAGAGAGCCTGAGAGAGTACTCCACCACGAGAAAGTCCGTCAAAGTATTCGTTCTTTTGCTCATACATTAATTTTCTTTCTCAAATTTTGTCCCCTAACGAAAATTTGAAGTTAGAGGAAGATGCATGCTGGTACGAGTCAAGAATACTGGTGCTTAAAAGAGCATACCTACATATATATATATATATAGACAGTATATGGACACATGCATATATGGTATAACTCTCACTCTATCACAAAATTTGAAATCATTAAAAACAGTGGTTATATAAGCAATTTTAATAATATAATATAATGTGATAAGATGGAAGTACCATCTCATACTTACTCTACCAAATAATTAACTATTCTCATTAAACTTTAAAAAAGAACAATTCTACTTGGATGTTGCTAATTGAAGGTTAACTGCAAGATGGATTTCCTACATGATGTAGGGGAATTCGGTTCTGATGATGTTGATTTGATAGATTCTACGTTGATAGTGCTAGACTACTTTGAGAAGGCATCTTAGCCCAAATATAACAGGAAAATGTGAAGATTCCTGAAATGGGAGCAATATTATGCACTCGTCAGTATTTTGGTTATAATTCTTTTTAGTGCACACAAATGATCACCTGGCTATGCCTAGTGGTTTTCGTTTTGATCCCGAAGTCATCCGGTATCCCCTTTGATTAGTCAATTGCAATATTTTTTCCTTTTATGAAAATGTTTCGCTCTTGCTTTTAGAGATAATTTTTATTCCGGTATGGGGCATGGCAAGTTTTTGGCCTTATTCATAGTTTTAATTACATATTTTAGTTTTATGCAATAATTGGGTTTTTACCTTTTTGGGTAAAATTATCAAAATCTCGAATCTCCATAACTATTTGAGCTCAACTTGTGAGTTTTTGAACCATTTTTCAACTTAATTAATAAATATATAAACTCCCTCGTTTTCTATACATTTGCATTATTTTTCAATCTCAATCCTTAGTTTCTATTGATTAGCTAGCCATCAGGATAATTCTTATTTTGGATGGCATCACTTCCTTGGTATCAAGGAACAATTCATGATCTTATAATTGAAAGCAAAACATTAAGGGCTTGTTTGGGGCCTTAGATGAGATACAAAATTCTCATTTGATCTCATCCCATCTTACTCCCAAACATAATTTAAATACAAAATTTTTAAACTAATTATTACAACTTTTTCAAACTAATCATTAAAACTTTTTCAAATTTTCAAATAAAAAATAAAAACAATTCCAACTTTTTCAAATTCTCAAACAAAAATAATATTATAAAACTATATTTTTACAATATTTTAACTTTATAATATTTTTTATTAAGCTTTTTCTCTATTCTTTCCCAAAACTCAAAAAGTACTCAACTCAAACTATCTCACTACTATTCACAAAATTCTCATCCCATCTCATTCTTCAAACCAGCCTTAAGCCTTGTTTGGATAATGAGATTAGATGTGATAATCTATGAATAATAGTGAAATGATTTGTGAATAGTAGTGAAATTGCTTGAGTTGAGATGTTTTATGGGATTTTTAAAAAGAAGAGAGAAAAAGTTGAATAAAAATATTATAACTTTAAAATATTGTTAAAATATTATTTTTATTTTGGAATTTGAAAAATACACTACATTTGAGTGTTCTAATGCATTTCATAAGAAAATTCTTGGATTATCTAATGATATATAAGAAAGATATATTAAAGTTTCTTCCAGCAATTTCTCAGCAATTCATATATGGTTGAAAATTCTTGTCTACTATATTCATTATTGCTTCATTTTCCCCGTCACGTCTAGGGCTGGGAAGATGAAAATGTGTACCCAGCTGGAAAGATTAGGATGCTTTTACGAACTTTCGTTGAACTTATTCTTTATATAATATCTTGTGTAAAGAGATAGTTGGGGTTCATTTGTTGAAGGAGGTAGTACTCTTGGTCCCTATATATCATTTTAATCAGTTATAACCGGGCCCCCCAGGTTGGAATTGAAAAGAAAAATATGTTGTCTGCGAGGATTAACGTATTTTTTTCTCCACTTTTAATTTGTCGAAGTCTTCGTTCCTTTTAATTCGTTAAAGATATAGACATTTGTGGTGCATAATGGTCTTGATATCATAGAGGATTATTTATAATATTTTTTATTCAACTTTTTCTCTCTCTTTTTTCAAAATTTAAAAAGTACTCAACTCAAATTATCGCACTACTATTCAGAGACTATCTTACTACTATTCATAAAATTCTTATATCATTTCACTCCTCAAACTAGCCCTAAGACCTCGTTTGGATAATGAGATTAAATGTGATGATTGTGAATAATAATGAAATAATTTGTGACTAATAATGAAATAATTTGTGAATAATAATGAAATTGCTTGAGTTGAAATGTTTTATGGAATTTTGAAAAATAAGAGAAAAAAAATTGAATAAAAATATTATAACCTTAAAATATTGTTAGAATATTATATATTTTTATTTTGAAATTTAAAAAATTAAATACCTTATAAAAGCTGAAAACGATTAATATTTTATGATTCTTTTTAAAAGAAACTTGATAATTTCAGCATCACTCACATAGCTTACATCCCCAATGCTTTGAAACTATTTCATTTATCTTCTTTGGATTATTAATGTACAATGCTTTTACGATTTATTATTTGGTTTAATATTTAATATTTTATGTGGCAAGCTGATAACTTAATCCCAGCTGGCCGGGAGAATCTTCTCTGCAAGTGCATTGAAATGCCACCCAAATTAATACCAGTGATATTGTACAAATTAGAAGAAAATTAAGAACTATATATATATATAACGAGAGAGAGAGAGATCAGAGAGAGAGGGTAGAAAATAGAATCTCTTAAAATCCTCGTGAATTAATGAAGAAAAAGTACTAGAATTTGAATGCAATATTGGAGTATATATACAAGAAAAAGTACTTCTTGTATATATAATTTGGAAAAAATTCTATTTATCATGCTCACACTACAGTGCATCACACACCACACATATTTTTTTAATTTTTTGTTTCTTACCAAATGTGTAGTGTATGAATGATGAGTATAATAATTCAATTAGTTTAATAAGAATAAAACTAAAAAAATTTAAAAAAAAATGATGTGTACGTGGTATGTGGGAATGATGAGTAGCAAGACTCCTAATAATTTGGAGGGAGCTTTCATAAGTTTTTCAAACTATTTTTTTTTTCATTTCTTTTAAATGTTTTAACATGTTTTGCAAGCCTTGACTACGTCAACTTTGAAAACCTAGGTACCTCTATTTGTAGGTGAAAAGTCATATAAAGGAGGGGGCTGGTGTGGATTCCTCATCTGCCTCCCATTAACATAAAGTCAGGATGGCTCTCAATTAAACTTTCTACTACCATTGTGTATTGCTTCATTGCGTTTCTCATCCTCGCTAACCATATTGTTTCACTACAACAAATAAGCCTTTTTCCCACGAGTGATTTTGTCGCAATTAATCCATATTTCTGTCTAAAATAACTATTTCCCACCATTTCGAGTCGTAGCTGACTCCTCAGAAATACGTGGCAACTTATAGTGCTTAAAGCTACGAGTGAAATATTTGTTAGAAATACTCTTATTTCCGACGATTTTTTCCCTCGCAAAAAGTGCAAACTTTCATGGCAAAAAGTGTACCAACCATGGTTAACTGGGGTTGGAAATACCTATATGCTGCGGTGAAAAACGTGGGAAATACGCATTTGCGACCAAAAAAAATATTTCTGACGATTTATGATCGCCGGAAATAGTCTTTTATGAAATTAAAAAAAAAAATATTAGTATAACAATATCCCAAACTCACAATGAAGAAACAAAACAAAACAATGAAGAAACACACAATCAGTGTCACTAAAGTCATTGATTGTTCAAGAAACAAAACAAAACAACCCCATACTTCATAATCTTCATGCTTCACTTACAACTCCATTTCAATCCACACTTAGCAACCATTCACAACACTCCACTTCACACTCACCTAAATTATAAAACCTATTAATCATGTATACTGCCCATGTCCATCATTCCAACACCAAATAACCAAATAAATCTAATAGCCCATAAAAGGGAGAGAAAGAGAGA